>JAOVVF010000025.1:6371827-6382734 GCA_028565595.1 Duopalatinus emarginatus | reverse complement strand
TCTCTCTCTCTCTCTCTCTCTCTCTCTCTCTCTCTCTCTCTCTCACACACACACACACACACACACACACACACACGAAAACAAGAACAAGGAGTCCATCTTTAATTTTGAAAGAATAATGCTGGATTGCTATTTCTAAGACCTTTACATTTATATCAGGATTAGTCTTTAGCCATTTATACACACACGCACGCACGCACGCACGCACACATACACGCCTGTTTCCGTTTCATTATCCGCACTCTCTCAGCTGCACACTTTACACGCCAAAAGCTCCGCAGGTCTCTCGACAGCTAATTGCTCTTAATTGCCAGGCTAAATTTACTCCTTTTAACCTCAGGTGAACGCCCAGGGCGGCTGACACACAAGAAAAAAGCTCCTGGTTTTCAACTCCTTTTCCAAGATTTCCGCCTGGAGTCTCGTTTTAAAAAAAGCGAGATCTGCATTATCAGGCTGAGAACAGGAGTGGAGCAGCTGCTCGTTTGTCTGTGCCTTGTGGGGCAACTCTAGTGCACAAAAAAAAATGCATACAAACATCTGCATGTGGGATTTTGTTTTATTAAAAATGAGTGCATTGGAGTTTACTGGGATTTTTTATATATATTTTAAAATATTTTATATTTTTTTTGTGTATATTTTTTGCTACTTATTTGTACTTATCTTCAACATTCAGCTTCATAATATTTAGTATATTTTTATGCATTATAAATAATATGCATAATAATGCAATAATAAAAAATAGAATGTTAAATTAATTACAGATTACAGACATGTTTGTATTACAGCAATTCAGTGTTTATTAAAGGAACCTGACAAATATTAGAAAGGTTCTTGTATTGATAAAATATTAGAAAGGTTTTTGCGTTTATAAAATATTAGAAAAGTTTTTGTGTTGATAAAATATTGGAAAATGATGCATTAAATGTTATTAATTAATTATTATTAATATTAAAATATATTTATTGACTATTATTTATTAATTTACTGTACACTTCCTATCAGCTGTAATATTAAACTAAATGGCTTCCTCTTGTTCTTGCTTGTATGTAAACTCTCTCTTTTAAAATCCTCAAACCAGCACATCTGGTATCAACAATCATGCCAAAATTTAAAAATGAGTTTTTGCTCATTTTGACGTGAACATATCTGCATGATACATTGGCCTACACCCTTGGTTGATTGCAGAATTGCATGTAGGACAGGTGTTTCTATTAAAGTGACCACTGAGCACATACACTGAGGTGCCACAACCTGGTACACCACTAGGTCCCCCGCAGGGCATTGACACTATGATCTTGTGGACATATTCCGCATGCAATGACCCCCCGTACATGCCAGTGAAACAAAGTTTATGCCATTATGAAACACCTTATATATTTTGCCCAGGCTCATGTGCACCAGGTTTTCTGGCACTTCAGTGTACATTTCCTCTCATTTTCCTGCAGATTCCTGCCAATTTAACCAGACTCTTTTTTTGACACTTGGTTGTAGGTTTCGTGAGCAGCATCCTTACCTCATGCACCACACTTTCCCAACAAGAAAAGGAGAGAAAAGGAGAGAAGAGAGGAGCCAGATAAATGAGAACTCGACCCTGGTTTAATCTATTAACGGCGCTTGCAGGAATAGAAGCAATTTGTTATCAAGAGGAGAGAAAGCAAAGAGCTGGGAAGGAATTTGAAAGCAAAAGCATGGCAGCATCAAGGTGCAAAATAGTGAGTTACTGCTTGAATAGAAACACACACACACACACACACACACACACACACACACACACACACACACACACAGCTACTATGGTAACTTATGACGCAAGAGTTTTGCAATATCTGCATACAACTCTTTCGCTTGTAGCCTTAGAATAAAAAGAAGCAGCAGCAACCGTGACGGGCATGAAAGAGGTACAACGTCTGCTCAACGTCCGATTTAAGCTTAATAAAATAATCATTAATATCAAATAAATAACGGAAGAAAGAAAGAAATCACTCGGCTCTGCTTTCCACCCACATGACTGTTTGTTCAGTCTGGGCCAAATGGAAACACTCATAAATGCTCCACTTTGTATTTCACAGCCAACGTCTAACAGCATATAATCGCCGGTCAGAGCTTTAATTCCTCAATTATTCCTTCATTCAATACGCCGCATCAATATGAAAAGCTTTCTAGCCAGGTTTGCAGAGTATCAGGACGTGACGAGGAGTGTGCTATTGGACACCTATTTCTGGGTTAATCTCGATAAATGCGACTGGTCAATAGCGTGGGCCGCCTCCGCTGCTCTTAGTGTGAGTCAGAGTATGAAAAGAGGTCTTTTGTGTCTCCCATGGGCTCATGATGTCAGGGATCTGATCCATACCTTCTTCAGGATCACAAAGCCCGAGTCAGTATCCACTGCTAATAAACGCTAATGCACCTTTATTAAACTGACTTTCAGTTACATTTTTTATTTAATCTGCAGGTTAAAAAAAAAAAAAAAAAAGCAATGCCAACATCAGATGACTTTCAGGGCAAAAAAAACAACAGTCATGACAGCAAGGGAAAAGGAAGGATGGAAATAATGAGAACGAAAGCTAAAGAACAAGGGAAAAGTCTTCGCACATAGCCATGGCAACCACAAGTTTTCTTTCGCACGGTCCTAATCGTGGTTATGATCTCGTGGGTGTGTTGTCATAGAAACAGGCCAAGCCAGACAAGCCAGCTGCGAGTATCCCCCCTAGTATTCACCAAAACAGCACTGGACTTCAGACACTGACCAGCCCCCAACGTCCCTCGTCTCACTCGCAAACAACCGTTAATGAAAGCGGCACAGAGACGGAGACGGAGACGAGGCTAGCTGTCTGCACAGGGCGCATCCCTCAAGGAGCCTGTCATTTAACCCGTCTAGCTCTGAAAACACGAACATGAACTGACAACTGAAAAAAAGGACAAAAATAGCCGTAATCATTTCTACAGACGAGTCTATGCAAAATACATAAGCTGGCGTTGGCTTCATAATGCTATAAGGTTTGATTAGCCGGAATTCCATGGGACCTCTGGTACAAACGTCTGACAGGTGAATCCTGTGTATCCCTCCTTTCTGACGAGGTACACCCGCTTTATGCGTGTCCTGCCAAACACAAATCCTTCACTTCGGAATACAACAGAATTGTGGACCGTTTTGCAGGAACGATGGTGTTTATTACCTACAGAATATTTCCCCAAGCTCCAGGAGTCCATGCCCCATGATGGACCTATGAAGTATTTTCTGGCACTTCAGTGCGTAAATGAATTCTTGTACATAAACAAATAGTGTGGAAGTTATCTGGCTGTGGAAAGTCCGCTAAAGTCCAAGTAACAAGACAAAAACCACCCACATCGACATCAAATTTGCATCATATCCATGTTTATTAGTTCATGTTTATTAGGTTAAATAAAAGACCCTCAGGTCAGCATTAACATCCACTAATACACCAATTCACCATATACGGTCGTTAAATATTCAACAGGACCAAGGACAGAACCTTGATATCAGCGTCCACAATCTCTTTAGTCCTCAAGACTTGTTAAAAAACCTGGACTTCCTGAAGACGTCTGCCCTTTCAGTCCATTTTGAGATTAAGAGAGGGGTAAAGGCATTATCGTCTCTCTTAAATTGAGAGGACAAGGATCTGGATTGCTCTGGAGCTCCAGGGTTGTAATCTGCTCATCTCTCTCAGGCAGCCCAAGAGGAGTGGAGCTATTCTGGGCTACAGTGGGAGGACAAAGCCCTGGTTTCACTCAGACTCCAACTTGCACATCTTTACTGAAAGTCTCGATTACAGTCTTTCTAGTCAGGGTCATTATAATCATTAGATCGAGAGAGAGAGAGAAAGAGAGAGAGAGAGAGAGAGAGAGAGAGAGAGAGAGAGAGAGAGAGAGTACAAAAAACACTTTCAAGTTCTTCCACCAAAGTGCCAATTACTTGCTTGATTAACAGGGTTAATCGAGGGCGTACACTTCTGCACTGTGCTGTTTAAGTTAATCCTGGTTAAGACGGAGAGCGTCAAGCTGGAATGATGCAAAAATTCACATAAACTTACACACACACATACAGTAGTTTGAGTACTGGGTTATACCGAGATAGTGGCTGCGTCCGAAATTGCATACTCCCATACTAGTTAGTATGCAAATCTAGTATGCGACACGATGTAGTGTGTCCGAATACCTAGTATGTAACAGGTAGTATGTGAAATGTTCCCAGATGTCCTACTAGGTCGGAAGAGATTTTCTAGTACGCTCCGCCAGCACACTATCCGAGCCTTAAATATCCCATAATGCACTGCGAGCGAACTGAGAGCCTGTTTTATTTGTAAACGAGACAGAGAGAGTGTAGGCTGAGCTGAGGTAACATTTTTAATTATAAACAAAATTTAAAGTTAATTAAACTAAATAATTGTGTGGGAACTTAACTGGTGTGACGTCTTGGGTCAAAGGTTGTTGGTAAGATGGCGGATCGAGTGCGTCCGAGGTGGTGTGCATACTACACGCTCCCATACTAGAATTGTATACTAGATTAGCAGTTAAATAGTATATACTCGCTCCAAACTGGCTTCAGTCAAATGAAATACTGGCTGCGTCCGAAATGGCATACTTGAATACTACCTACTAAGTATGCCATTTCGGACGCAGCCAGTGTTTCATTCGACTGAAGGAATTCTGGGTAATATGGACCATCAGGGCTGTGTATAGTTTAAGGGGGCAGCCGTGGCCTAGTGGTTAGGGAACCGGTCTTGCGATCAGAAGTTTGTGGGTTCGATCCCCACCCAGAGCACGACACGACTGAGGTGCCCTTAAGCAAGGCACCTAACTCCCCTAATCGCTCCCCGGGCGCCGTGGTTTGGGGCTGCCCCCCACTCCGGGCAAGTGTGTTCACTGCCCCCTAGTGCTCACTGGTGTGTGTGTGTTTCACTGCACAGATGGGTTAAATGTGGAGGTCACATACCTAAGGCAAAATAGTCACTTTTTTTTTTTCTTTAACTGAATTTCGTTCAATTCAACACTATACACTGACGTGCCAGAACACTGCTACAGACTGTTAAAGATCTGTAACAGTATGGAGTTTGTTTAGCTGGCATTCCATGGGAACCCTGATACATCTCCAAACCTTTCTGACAGGTGAACACAATGTGTGCGTCCTTTCAGACAAGTTACGCCCTTATTTCCTGCATCCATTCTTACGGGACAATGCACTGTAACACATTATTAGAGACACCAAATTATAGTTATCCGAGTTTGAGGTTTTGCTATTTGCCAGTCACTTAAGTCTCAATGTTACCGAACACATGCCATGCAACATGCTGTGGAACACGTGTGGAAATCATACACCTCAGAATTGTGGACCGTTCTGCAAAAAGTCGGTGTTCAATGCCTGTAGAATATCCGTGCCACATTGGGGACCTACAAATTCAACTGGTGTACCAGTATACACACAAGTCATTCCTTCATCCCCAAATCTCTCCATTTACAGACAGATTAAACACAAACCTAAGGTCAACAATATCATCCATACACCTGATTCTTTATTTGGTCCTCTGACCAAGATAGAGAAACATTTAATAGAAAGATGCAGGTTCAGGTTCATGTCAGGCAACAAAGAGGACATGATGACAATTTGCACACAGTCTCAGAGAAAGTCTTAGAGAGACCTTCCTGAACACTTCTAACACAATTCAACCCTGAGACTTTTACAGAATTCATCCGAGTATTCAAAAACTCACAGTGTGGTATGTTTGCAATTTCAAAAACCCCCCCGAGAACCCGGGTCAGCCACATGAAAGTCTCCTACTGCGCCACCTTCCCCATTCATTGAAAGGGAATGACCAAAGCTGTATATATGTATGCGTGCTACCGAGGTCTCATAATACGACGTGATCAGGGAGAAACACTCAGAATACGACGTGCTACTACCCCATCTTCTCATCAAAGAATGACAGATTCTCGACCGAGGTGCAACGCGCCATGTGCAATAAGGCCTGCTTCTAACTCCCGGCATGTTGATGTAAAGGGAACTCAACACTCACAGACAAGCATCTGCGACACTGCAACATTAGAAAGCGGTCCCTGGGGGGGTTTACATGACATCAGCAGTGGTCATCAACCCCACAACCATTAATCAAGCTACATTTGCAGCCCACAGGCATAAGCATGGGGTCATTTGAAAAGCCTGGCTATTGTTGTATCTTGCAGAATGTCAAGTTGACAGTGAACACTGGAAAAAAGAAGACACAGTAACATTGCCTGCTGGAGACATGGTTTGCTTTGCTGGCATTGACCAAGAAGGGGCAGACGCGTGTTCACTACCCCCTAATTGTGTCAAATGCTTATGCTATTAATATTTATGAGTTCATGCCCAGGAACAACTGAGCCCATTACTAGAGGTGTGCATCAGGACTGGATTACCGCAGGACACAAACACAAAGGTTGTTACAAGAATCTTATGCATGAGAAAGCAGGAGCAGGTTACCCCTTAAATTACACAGGAACATGGTGGATGTGACACTATGGGACACGTTTAATAATTTATTTATCTTTAGTATCAGGATTATCATGGTCAGGGTCCAGTGTAAGTGTCAGGAATAGTACTTGGAGGAGGTGGGCAGAAATCAGGTGGAATTTGTCAATTGTGTTTGCAGAAGGGCTTAGAATTGGTCATGGGATTCTGCATTAGTCAAGTGTGTGGGATTAGTCAATTGTCTGCTGAAATGGGTGGGACTGTTGAAGAGCGCCCCTGTATGAGTAGATGGCATTAGTCAACAGGATCATGTGGGATTAGTCATGTGCGCCTGCAGGAGCAGATGGGATTAATCAAGAGAGTCTGCTGAAGCAGATGGGATTAGTCAACAGAGTCTGTAGGAGCAGGTGGGATTATAGTCAATAGTGTCTGTCTAAGCAGATGAGAAAAGTATCTGTAGGATCATGTGGGGTTAGTCAAGAGTAGGAGCAGTCACGATTAAGTGTTTGAAGTGTTTGCTGAAGCAGATGTGATTAATCAAGACTGTCTGTTGGAATGGGTGGGATTAGTCAAGAGTGTCTGCTGGAATGGGTGGGATTAGTCAAGCGTGTCTGCTGGAATGGGTGGGACTAGTCAAGAGTGTCTTTTGGATTGTCTGTTGAAATGTGTGGGATTAGTCAAGCATGTCTGCTGGAATGGGTGGGATTAGTCAAGAGTGTCTGCTGGAATGGGTGGGATTAGTCAAGAGTATCTGCTGGAATGGGCGGGATTAGTCAAGAGTGTCTGCTGGAATGGGCGGGATTAGTCAAGAGTGTCTGCTGGAATGGGCGGGATTAGTCAAGAGTGTCTGTTGGAATGGGCGGGATTAGTCAAGAGTGTCTGTTGAAATGGGTGGGACTAGTCAAGAGTGTCTGTTGGAATGGGTGGGATTAGTCAAGAGTGTCTGTTGAAATGGGTGGGATTAGTCAAGAGTGTCTGTTGGAATGGGTGGGATTAGTCAAGAGTGTCTGTTGGAGTGGGTGGGATTAGTCAGAACTCAACTCAAGACCAACAGTGTAGATGAGGAACATGTCTAAAGAAATTACTACTACTACTACTACTACTAATAATAATAATAATAATAATAATAATAATAATAATAATAATAATATTATACACTGAGATAATAAAATAAAACTAAATCCTTAAAACACTTCCAAGCTAACCAACTTGCCCTGAATAACTGATATCTTCTTTATAAAAAATTCTGGAACCTGAATGACTAGCAGGAGCTACCACCCAGATGGTCATTTCATAACCAAAGTGTTTACTTTCAGAAAGAAAGCATGTACATGCTGACTTCCCTTCCCACAGCACGTTGTGTATAATGTAAAATTCCCCTTCGCAACTGACTCGTACATTTCCTTAAAATATAATACATACGCAATAAAAGGTGAAAACAAGGTTTCTAAATATTTTCTGTAAATCACATGATTTCATTAGCATTTACATCAGCATTTATTTTCTCAGTTGGATTCATGCACATAATGAACAATGAAAATACTGTAGTGGGAATTTTCTCTAAATTATTATTATGATTATGAATGAAATGACTGGAAATCCCCCAGTGCACTGAAACCTAATACTCTTGGCTGGCTATTAAATTAAAACAGAACATGCGTCTATGAAGTCTAGTATCAGTTCACACAGTAACAACCTCTCCTGTTGTACTACAGGTTGTCAGCTTCGGAGGTTAAGATCCAATTCCGAGGGACAGCTCCTAAGATTTATGATGCACATTATCCTGAGTAGAAAAGCACAAAGAGCTATAAATCTGAGTGTATGAGAGCAATTTTCTGTGGGTATGGAAATGACTAGTGCACAGAAAAATAAAACATTTATCAATGTGCCAATGGAGGAAGAAACCGGCTTGGATTTAGAAGTACTGAGCTTGATAAGAGTATGTGTTTCTAAATAAATAAAAAGGATAATTATACATCGATCTGGGTTTCTCACTACATTCTGTGGACATTATAATTCCTATAGCTATGGTACCAATGGAAAATACACTTAGTTAAAATTCAGACTTGGGTTAGATATATGTCTTTATTAGTATTCCTGTGCCTTCATATTTATCATAAATAGCTCTATTCTGATGGGATTAAATTTGCATCAGGTCCTGGAGCATTAACCTATTGTACAGGTGTGATTTTATTTCCATCCATATCATCATCAGGCTGAACAATAAACTGAAAAAGTAGACGCTTTAGAAGACACACTAGACCTACTACTAGATGTAATTGGGTGTGTCTGGATGATAAAACAAGGAACATAAGAAACATAAAAAAATAAACAGAAATTATAATGAAATTGAAAATCCCACAAAATGACTAAAGGAGCCATTATAATAGCACTTATCATCAACTTTCAGCTTCTTATAAATAATACATAATTCTGATCATGTGACTGAATGTATTTGCAGATAATGCTGTTATAATTTTATTGCTGTCCGGAGGAATAAGTTGAATTTTAATTTAGTAGTTTTTTATATTGCAGCATCTGATTATTTTTATTATTTTTAATTAATAGGAAATATAGTGTATGCAATGGAAGTTTCGCAGATTTTTAATAGGAGCACAAGTTCAGCAGAATATATTTATTGTACAGCCAAATGTCCTCAATACTGCCTCTAACTTTCTTTCTCACTTCCAACTTATATACACACACACACACACACACACACGTATACACACGTATACAGACAAGCCTATGTAAAACACACGATGGCTGATGGGTGATGGCTCCATAATGGTACAGTATTTGTGTGGCTTGAATTCAATGGGACCCCTGGTACATCCACAAACATCTCTGACAGGTGAACACTATGTGTGCCTCCTTTCTAGTTACACCCATTCATGTCTTGTATTCATTCTGATGGGTTTGGCCTCTTCCAACAGGGTTGATGTGCCACCACACACGTCTAGAGACACCAAATTATGGTTAGAGGATCAGTCATCTAAGATCTCAACATTATCAAACACATCTGGTATGTCATGTAGAAATCCTACACCTCAAAATACAACAGAATTGTGGACCATTCTGCAGGAAGTATATTCTTTATTGCCTACAGAGTATTTTCACAAGCTACCCAAGAGCTACCCACTTAGACTGGTGTGTGTGTGTGTGTGGTGTCACACATGATGCACGTGTCTCATTGTAGAACTGCCTGGACATATCATGATATAAATTTTCATCAACCACTAGCCACTGATCAAGTCGTTTTTGCTTCATGGTTGATACTGAACTGTCCTTATAATATAATGTTACAATATATCATTTTTATTATACTGAGTATAATATAGTTTTTCTCTCTCTTTTATACACACACACACACACACACACACACACACACACACACACACACAGTAATCAATGCAACAGGTTGCCAATGTGACTGGTTATTAACTTGTAGGGTTTTTTCCTCTAGAAAAAAAGTGATTTCACTTCCTCTTTTCTGGCCTTCTGTTTTCTAACCGTCAAATCTGAAAAAAGTGTGTGTGTGTGTGTGTGTGTGTGTGTGTGTGTGTGTGTGTGTGTGTGTATCTATCTATCTGGGTCACTGATGTATAAGGGTTTTCAACTAGCTAATTTTAAAGTACTACAAATCTAAGTTTTTCTTTTTGCAATTGTTTAAACATTAAGAATGTTGTCTTCACATAAGTTTATATATATAAAAAAAAGCAATTTTGTTGTGTTTTCTTTAATCCAGATAAATCAGCTATGACTTTACAAAATGTGGTGCAACCGTGATTTATTTTAAAATAAATAAAATGCCTTAACATGCCTAACATTTTTCTCATGAATACACCATGTTCACAAACAGACACTTTGCACTGCTTTTAGATTTTGTAAATAATAACCTCATATTTCGGTTTGATAAATCTCACAGTTGACTTCTTAAATGTAGCCTACTTAACATATTTCTACATCCTGTAAATCACAAAACTAATAAAATGTTTTAAAACATACAATTAACTTAAGCATACTGCAGTAGTGATTCATAGTTTTAGCCACATAAACTAAATATCTTATTTAGAATTGAATACAGTTACGGCTATTATTGGTAGCACCACATGATGTTTTGACAATTTAATAAGAGAAAAATAACAATTAGCCAATGTTTTATGAAAACGTAAAGCATTTACATACGTGAGAGATACTACAAATATATGACATCTTTTTATGCATTAGTTTTTAAAAGAAGAAAATGCAGTTGGACAGATCAATTAGGTGTCACGTCCCAGACACATATATAAAAATTAGAGCTGTCGAAGTTAACGCGATAATATCGCATTAACGCGATCTCAAATTATCGTGAATTTTTTTTTAAAATAGTGCCGTTAACGCAAATTCTAATTTGGCCCTGCAATTCACCCGTAGTTCATGTTGAGGCTTGTCGCGCGCT
>JAOVVF010000025.1:6347803-6357803 GCA_028565595.1 Duopalatinus emarginatus | reverse complement strand
TGAGAAATAAATAATGACAAGGGGTGTTATATGTTTCTAGCTGTTACTATAGCAACAACAATATAGAGAAAGGGTGCACTGACATAAGACTTCAGCAATCCACAGTCAGACAGTATACAGATGGAGGAAATTCAAGACTATTATCACCCTCCCCAGGAGTGTTCAACCAATGAAGATCATGCCAAGGGCAAGGCATGCAATACTCCGCAACATCACCAAGGAGCCTAAGGTAACTTCTATGCAATTTAAGGCTTTTCTAACTTTGGCTAAGGTTAATGTTTATGAGTCCACCACTGCTTTCTGAAAGAACATAGCTGCTGGTCTGCAGTTTGCTAAAGATCTCATGAACAAGCCAGAAGGTTCTTGTAACAATGTTTTATGTACAGATAAGACTAAATAGAATAGATATTTTTGGTTTAAATGAGAAGTGTTATGTTTGGAGAAAGGAAAACACCACATTCCTGCATAAAAACCTCATCTCATCTGTGAAACATGGTGGTGGTTGTATCATGGTATGGCTCTGTTTTGTTGCATTGATACCAGCAAATTCTAGCCAATGAGCAGGATTAATCAACAATTGCCAGACATGTTTAGTTGCAACTATTGCCGCACAAGGGGATCACACCAGATACTGAAATCAAAGATTTACACACATTTGCCACTCACAGATATATCAAATTGGATAATTTTCTTGTTTTTTTCTGAATTGTGTGATATGATATGATGAAGTTGTAAGTCAAATTTATGCAGAAATATAGAAATTCTAAAGGTTTCACAAACTTTTGAGCACCACTATACAAAATCTATCTAGACAAACAACTACAAACACTAGAACTCATTTATCAATCTTTTAGTAAAGTCGGGTGTGCATTAGTGCATTTGCATTCATAAAATCTGATTTAGGGGCCTTATGATTCGTGCCATGGTGCTGCAGGTAGTGTGTGTGCTACACAGCTCCAGGGATCTGAGGTTGTGGGTTCGAGCCTCACTTTGGTCTCACTTTGCAGTTTGATGTGCTCTCTCGGTGCAGGTTTTTTTGCAGGTTGGTAGGTGAATTGGATGTGCTAAATCACCCCTACGTGTGTGTGTGTGTGCGTATGTTGAACCCTGTGATGGATTTGCGCCCTGACCAGTGGGCATTCCTGCCTTGCGCCCAGTGATTCCAGACGGGCTCCTGACAAACCGTGACCCTGACGGACTAAGCGGATAAGAAAATGACTGACTGACTGACCCTATGCCTTTATTATTTAAAAATGTAACCAATAATTTACATTTAGATTAATTCCCCCTCTTATCTCTACTGCAGTTAATGGCCGAGTCTGGTCATATTCTGCAGAGCATCATATCCTGTCACACACATTGATTCGCATTGTGTTGAATCAAATCATGTCGAATAGCAATGCATCGTAAGAGAAGTCAATAATATCAGATCGCAAATGATCTGATATCTAGAATTGTGAAGGCTACACGAGGGGCAGATATTTCTCTTACAGCGCACCACATTTATGAAACAACCTTCCAACCAGTGTTTTGGACTCAGACAGTGTCAGTCTGTATTTGAGGATGGAGTGACTGGTCGCAGGTCACCCTCATGTCTGTATTACCTTCTGGTTCTTCTTTGTAATTATGCTTTTATAGCTCCTACTGCCTGAGTGGCTGCTTGCTCTCTGTTTAATGTACATTTTCTGTTATATTAAAAAAAGCATACCTGATATCCTGTGTTCTTTTCTCCACCTCACATTTTTATCTCGTGCTCGGTCAAGCTACACATGCTACGCCTGAGGCACCAGGAGATACCAGTGACCTCGATTCTCTACTCATTCTGCTCTCCAGACCTGCCTGATCCACCCTGATGCCCTACTTCCGCTTAGAGTCTTATCTACTGAACATCACTCACTGCTGCTAAGGATGAACCTACATGGACAGTCTAAAGATCACCATGATGGACAGGAAAGGACCATGAGCTTTGCTTCGGACTGTGAGTGATATAAAATATGATCCTCTAACCACAGTTTGGCGTTTCTAGATATGTGTGGTGGTGCATTGTCCTGGAAAAGACCAAACGTATCAGAAGGAATGCAGGACATGAACAGGTGTAACTGATCAGAAAGGAGGCACACATAGTGTTCACCTGTCAGAGATGTTTGTAGATGTACCAGAGGGTCTCATGGAATGCCAGCTAAACAAAGCCTATACTATTATGGTACCACCACCAATCTGTACCTTTATGTTTATCTAAATGATCTATGAACAAATCCCCACATCATTATAGATTAATTAATAAATGAGGTCCATTATGTTTATGCTTTATGGTGGTGTAGCGACTACCATCACTGCCTCACAGCTCCTGGGTGTTGGGTTCGATCCTGCACTCAGGTTATTATCTGCGTGTCGTTTGACAAGATTTCTGTATGTCCATATGAGTTTCTTCTAGGTTCTCCAGTGTCCTTCATCGTGCTGTTTGGTGGGTCAGTGACTAAACTGATACAAATACATATCTACACTGTAAAAAATTAGTAGTTCCTTGAAGAACCTAGGGGCTCCTCCAAGAATTCAAATGTTCCTCAAGAGGTGCCTCAATGAACTTTTGGGATTCCTCAGTATAAAATCTGTTTCCTCAAAAAAACCATTAGAATTATGGTTCTTTATTTGGGTATAACAGAGAAGGTTTCTCAGAGCATCTTAAGAGGTTCCAAACTGAGGAACCTCCAAAAGTTCCTCAAGGATCTTCTACTTTTAACAGTGTACATGGTGCCATTTGATAATCTGGCATAAGATCCTGGGTGTATTCCTGCCTTGCACCAAGTGTTCTCTGGATGCACCATCACCCTGACCAGCAGATACAGTAGAAATGAATGATTTGAGATTGACCTCCTTTTTTTCTCCTAATGTAATCTTCCTCAGCCACATTTTCTTCTCATTCTCCCTTTCGCTCATTTCCACTTCCTTTCACGTCACATTCCAATCTCCTGACCTCCTCTAGTCCTCCTCTCTATTCCCTTCTTCGGCTCTGTACATTCTAGAGCACCGTGCCTGTGTGCTGAACACACTTGGACGTAAACCCGCTCTTCTCTGGATTAGGCTGACGGCCATTAAAGCTTATCCACAGGCTTTTACTAATTCATGGTGCTCCAGTTTGGAGCTGCCTGGCAGTTCCTTTTTCACGCCTGGTCTCTCACTTTCTCTCCCTCTTTCTCTCTCTCTCTCTTTCTGCATCTCTCTCACTCACGTACAGTGCTCTAGCTGTCATCTCCGAACGTTGGACATCACCTGCACGTCATGAGCATTTGTACAATTTCTGTCCTGGCAATGAAACATATACGTTTGAGAGATTTATCCTTAATGCAGGCATTTATCCCCTCCCTCCATCCACTCGAAACTCCCCACAACATCTCAGAGCTACGGCTGTTAAGCAGTACAAGCTTCTGCTTCCTGTGCTACAATACTGTTGTGCTGTAGTTAAGTAAAGCCCTGGGGGACTTTTCCCAGCTACCCAGACTGTTAGTGTTGCTAATCGCAGCAACAAACTGGCATCTGACAGCTCCGTAGTGCGCACACACACACACACACACACACACACACACACGCATTCGAGCTTGTGAATTAAGCCATTAAGTTACAATACATACAGAGTTATCGCTTCAGAGTTGCACGTCAGAATCTCATCACCGCCCAATAAAGCTTTCTCACGTCTGGGGTCACGTTTTTACATCATTTTCCCCGCTACTGTCTTTCTCTTTCTTTCTGTGCCCCCTCTATCTTGTGCCCTTGTGAATAACATATCCTCTAATGTATTAAAAATGGTGAGCTAATGAAAGAAAGATGTTCTGGAAAGTGAGCTCAGCCTCCCCAGAGCCTGGTTCAGCCTTTCAAAACACACTCACCCATCATAAAAAAAAAAAAGCAATGACTACAACATTACTCAATTACCCCGAACTCAATCCTCATGCAAATCACCCCAGAACAAAGCAACACACACGGCTCAAAAGGAATGTTAAAAAAGGAGGTGACCTAGTTGACCGAAAGCCGCCGTCATCGTCAGCGCTGCCAAAGCTACGGCAGACGCCGCCAGGGTGAAATGAATCCGTAGCAGGATTTGGCAAGGTGGCAGAAATACACCCGTAAGCAGTAAAAGCTGGAAGGAATCCAGAGGATCAAATCCTTTAACTAGCGCATACATACACAATCAGACATTCATTACGAGTCTGACTCGTCAGGTATTTAAAGCCCTGTCTGCTCTGGACTTAAAATACACTTATTGCATACACACATACTGTTATGTTCGAGGTTGTAAGAGAGACCTGGAAGTGCAACGGTGTAAACTGTTACTGGGAATATCTCTGTGTGTGCGTGTGTGTGTGTGTGTGTGTGTGTGTGTGTGTGTGTGTATGCTGTTATCTCTTAGCAATCATAAAACAGATAACAGTTCGTGAAGGCTAACATGTGATTGTTTTTTACACTGCTGCATCACAGGATTCCATAACACACTCAGGCACTCAAGATCTTTTAATATTTTTTCACTTTTTCCAACAGGACAACGCGCCTCCACACACACCAAACATTAGCGTTTGGGGAGAACCTGAGTTTTGGGTTTTGCCATTCTCAGATCTCAGTGTGATCAAACACGTCTGGGATGCCATTCAATATACTGTGAAATCCTACACCTCAGGATACGACAGAATAGTGGAACTTTCGGCAGGAATTATAGTGTTCATTGCCTGCAGGATATTTCTAGCACGGCAGACCTACCAAGTATTAGACTGGTGTACCAGTTTTGGAAGCCTATGATTGGCTACAGTCATTCTGATTGACAGTGGAGACAGCATAAGCCCCTCCCACCCACAGAGCACAGCCAATATTAGCTCTCATAATTGTTATTGAAGCTGATTTATGCTATGAAACACCTGACCTTAAACTGAATTACTAAAGGGAAATATGTTGGATGTGTTTTTGTAAAAGCGAAATATATAATAAAAAAAATAAATACATTTTTTTTTTTTTACCAAGGGGACCATCTAAATGTCCCCACAAGGCCAAGTCTGTCAGGACTGGATATATGGTCCCCACTAGGGTGTAAAAACAAATATCCACACATGCACACACTTACTTTTTTTCTTACTATTTTTATTATGACGTTCAGTTTACGTAATCAATAATACAGCTAATTATTATTATTATTATTGTTATTATTATTAATAATAATATTATTATTAATAGTTTAAAAAAAAACAAAAAAACAAAACAGTTTTCTTATAAGGACCAGCAACATGTCCTCACAAGGACAGAAATATCAGGTATTCATATCCTTGTGGGAACTGTGGAAAGTACACACACACACACACACACACACACACAGGCAGCTGTATAACTATCCATATAGGTATAACTAGTGTATATTTTTCATGAATAAGAGCGGTTTAGTGTAGTATTATTCCTGCAGTGAAACTGTAATATGCAGTATTTTTTGATTGCCTCCCTCTTATTTTGTCTCTGAAAGGTGAGACTACTGAGCCGACGAGAAGCAGTGGATTACTCTCACATTGCAATATAATATCCCAGTCAGCCGCTGCTGCTAATTACAGACGGAAGCTCTCGCAGCTATCTTTCATTTTTAATGGGAAAAGTTGTGTAATATAATAGAAACTGGTGGCCAAGAGGAGTGTGGAAAATTTTTTCATAATCTGTGTGAAGGAATGATACAGTAGGAGAAGGAGAAAGTTGCCATTGTGAAAATACTTCAGCGAAGGCAGGAATGATATTAAATTCTGATTAATATCCACTGATACGAATGGCTCAGGGTTTTTTATCTGGTTCTATTTTTGCTCGTCTTTGTTCGTTTTTCCTTCTCAGGCTTAATTGTTTTCTAAGATTGCTGTCCAGTAGTATCACCTCAACACAACAGGAAGACAGATTTTCCACTTTAGAGACCAAAATGGGGAGAAATGCTTCCATTCTGATTAGACAACCTACCAGCTGGTTCTGTTTACCAATCTTTAAATAAAAATTAATTGTCATTATTATTATTATTATTATTATTATTATTATTATTATTATTATTTGTTGTTTGTTGTTGATGTTATTATTATTATTATTATTATTATTATTATTATTATTATATAATCAGTTATTATATTATATTTCAAAATAAATAAAATTGAAATAAATTAATAAAAGAGGAAAATTAAAGTAAATAACTAAATAACCTTACTTACTGTAATGTTTATTTCTTTTTGTGGACATAAATATAAAATATTGATAAACAAACAAACAAACAAATATATTTACACAAATAAGTAAGCAAATAAATAAACAAACACATCATTTTAAAATGCAAACAAACAAACAAATAAATAAATAAACTTTTTTTTTTTTAATACCCCAAATCTAATATCAAAGAAGCCTGCAAACGGAAAGCGTTGCCAGTCCTTTTCCTCATACACGAGTTCAGCGATGCCACTGATTGGCTATTGTTGTTGTGATTGACAGGTGACTATGAGTATGCCCCTCCCTTCCACTTTGCTGTTACATTATTATGGTTCCTATGAAATACATACATAATGCCAAATGTCCCTATGCGCTCAAAACTGTCACATCGATTTGAAGAGAGAGAGAGAGAGAAAGAGAGAGAGAGAGAAATAAAGAGCAGAAGAAGACAACAGGGAGTAATTTCTGTCTAAACTGGTCTTTTAGTAACTGCATCACAACTTATTCATTAGTGGTGAGACGTGCCACTGCATCTGTATTTTTAATCTTAACCAGTTTCTGTGGTAACGTGTGTGTGTCTGTGTGTCTGTGTGTGTCTTTACTTACAATATGTACCGTCTCTAAGCTCTATGTATTTAAAACTAGTTTACTGGTTCGTATTCATCATAGAAACAAGCACAGGTTTGATCACACATGCAATAAAGACGCCCGAGCATCTAATTCAGCATCAAGAGGAGATTATAGTCTGACCACAAATCACGCATCAGATGTAATAATCAAAATGTCACACATAAAACATATATAATCTATTAGTCAAAAGGTTAAAAAGGGCGGGATATATTATCCAGTCAGTTCTCAAAGCTGATGTGTTGGTAGTAGGAAAAATGGGCAAGTGAAAGAATCTGAGTGACTTTGACAAGAATAAAATTATGATGGCTATATGACTGGATTGTGTGGGGTTCCTGCTATGCAGTGCATAGTGCTTACTAAAAGCATGTGAGCCCCGAGGCGCAATTATGCACATGGAGGTTTGGTCCGATCCTGCAGAAGATCCACCAAAGGATCTGTTGTTGATGTCTTGGGGCCTGATACAATAGCACACCTTCAGACGTCTTGTGCAGTCGATGTCTGGTGGACCAGTTTTAATGCTCTTAACCATGTTTCTTTGCAATCTGAAGTCAAAATCTGGTTATAAAACAAAGTACTGTCCTTCCAATAACCAATT
Organism: Duopalatinus emarginatus; assembly: GCA_028565595.1. Lineage (NCBI taxonomy): Eukaryota > Metazoa > Chordata > Actinopteri > Siluriformes > Pimelodidae > Duopalatinus > Duopalatinus emarginatus. The sequence goes on along the minus strand of JAOVVF010000025.1, from coordinate 6,350,374 downwards.
TTTTTTTCTAGATATATTTACTTTAAAGCAGGTCCGACTCAGCTAAAGTCAAAATAATTTCATTGAAATGACGTGAGGCAATTTTTCAACTGTAAAAAAAAAATTCATATCCAAAAAAAAAAGCTGAAAGGAAATACAGCAAAAAGCAAAAAGAATAAATTGGTGGGCTTCAGTCTGGATTTATAAAGTAAAAGAAGATCCTAATAAATTGTCCAAGACTATATTCATGTCAGAGATTCATGGTTCTTGTACACAGACATATCTATTAATTGAACAGCTGCTCAGGATTCACGTCTATTCATTCTGTGTATTTTTTACCGACGTTTGAGTTGTGATTTATTTTTTGTATTGCTAGTAATTATACTACATTATTTACTATACTATACTTTACTATTCTGTGTAAGACTGCAAAAATACCACAGGCCAGCGCATGAATAAGTGCACTTCAGTGTAAACCGGTTATGAAAAATAATCAGCTGCTCCTAGTTTAATTCGCTAATTAGCTTAGCCAGTTAGCTCCTAGCTAAAAGAGGTCAAATTGAGTCTGATCTAGTATGTTATAAGGTATGGTGCTGATTATATAAAACATTGCCGGAAACGGCCCTTACCTCCCAATGAGCAGAAATTCTCCAGAAACGCCTCGTCGTCTCATAGCCATCAAAAGGCCGCGTACCGTCATGCCCTCACAGAAGCAGACGACCACGCGGGCCTTGGGTAGACGCTCGCGCAGCTTCCTCAGGAGGCGATCGAAGTGCTTCTCTCCAGCATTGCTGTAGATTTTATCGGAGTGGGCAATACACAGACCTTCTTCTGCTGCTAGCTCCTTAAACGCCTCCATGCCACTTTCACCATAGTTCCCTGAGTTAAGAGTTGAGACACAGAGCAGCAGACAGGTCAGGACGGGTTTTAGTAACACTTTAATACTCTGACTATATGGAAACATGGATGGCTCAGACATCATTTTCTGAGGTTGGGTTACCTCCAGTGACTCAACGGAGTCAGAGCAGCCAGAACCCGGGATTAGAAATGGACGACAATTCACAATGGAAGACACATAATGGAAACTGAAAGAGACACGAAATGGAGAGATGGTCACTACCATTCAGGACACAAATGGCAGTCAGATTCATTGAAATGAGCGACACAAAACAAAACATGAATAATCACTGAGTAAACAATTCGACACATAGGGTACAGGCTTGTGGCTAACGTTAGCATTGTTTACATTCAGAATTTTTTTATTTTTTTTAAATATAAAGTATTAGAAGTGGGATAAAAGTTTGCTTATAAGTTCATGGTGGCCAGTAAAAAAACAGACAAAAGCCCATTCAGTTCTCATGCATAATTCAGTGCAACACACCTGGTGCAGAAACAAGAGAGGAGGTCATTGCTGTTGCCCTCTGGACAGCTCTTTTAATCACGGAGAGCCGAGACAATGCTGATGATTGCATGGACGCAGGCTAGAACCCGAGAGCCGTATGTGATTTGAATTAACCGTGTCCCTACGCTAACAGTTCAGCTGAGGTTTTGTTTACAGCCTGAGTGGCGTTCATGTTCATAAATTCTCATCCAGGTCAAGGGTCGTAGTAGATCTGGAGTCTAAAACAGGTACACTGGGAGCGAGTCAGGTTTAAGAGCACGGAAAGGAACCCTGGAGAACATGGTGAGAACATGCAGAGCCCTATACAGACTGTAGCTCAGGATCTAATCGAGGCCCTGGAGATGTCCTACCTCCATTTGAATATGCCGTGTGTGACAGTATATTGCCTGTTGGAAGAGGCCAAACCCATCAGAATGAATGCAATGTGACTCGTTCACCTGTCAGAGACATTTGTAGATGTACCAGGGGTTCAATGGAATGCCAGATAAACAAACCCCATGCCATTATAGAGCTACCACCAGCCAGGCTTGTCTGTACCAGTTTTTTTTTTTGGCACTTCAGTGTAAGTGAAGAAATCAAACCTGGACAATGTTAACCTCGCTTTAAGGCTTTAGTGTCAAATTAAGTTTAATCCTACTTAATCTTAACTTTTCGTGTTATTTTGAAGCGTCTTGCTACGGTGTCCATTTTCATTGCCTCTCTATTTCTCTGTCCCTTATTCGTTCTCACTCCAGTTGGTCCTCGATGTCCTCCCATAAATGAATTTACCGCAGTGAGATATTATTCAGATATTAAATAATCCCGCTGTGTCGCTTTGACGATAGATTGGACTGCGTGGTTCTGTTTATATGCCAGTATCCCTCTGTTTGTCTGATTGCCAATTAAGGTGTCAGTGACCTTGTGCCTGGTTTAGACGCAGCTAAACCAGGTAAATCAGTTCTGAACCTGACCAGGTAATTAATGCAATCAGGAACATCCGCTGTTGCTAAGGGCAACAGATAGCACTGAAAGTGGCAGGGGAGTTCAGTGGCTGATGCTGTGACTATACCCTTGAGTATGCACTGCATTTGTGCGTACTTGATGATCTTACCAAGTGTTTTGTTGAGTGTGTGTGTGTGTGTGTGTGTGTGTGTGTGTGTGTGTGTGTGTGTGCCTGTGTGTGTTCAAAATAAATCAGTTTAACCATTTAA
>JAOVVF010000025.1:6314304-6325855 GCA_028565595.1 Duopalatinus emarginatus | reverse complement strand
TTAGACTCTGGTCTGCCACTTCCTGCTGGAGCAGGCTGTATGTGTGTGTGTGTGTGTGTGTGTGTGTGTGTGTGTGTATGCGCGCGCGTGTGCGCATGCGTGCTCTATATTATCAGTGAGGTTGATTTAAAAGGCTGCCAGCTGGACTGTTTGCTCTGTTATAAAGAATATATTAATTCAGTCATTCACGATCAGTTAACAGTTCATTAGTGCGTCAGGCTTCGTGAGATTGTTCAGAAGCCTCGGCTCGCTAGCCTGCCTTACGCTTTAATGCTAACTTACGTCTGGGCTTGTAGGGTTAAATGGAAGGATGATTCATTATTGGTGTGTAAATCTTACAGTACTAATTTCTACAACAACAACAACAACAAAAATCACTAAACACTTGTTTTTATTTCGTGGCCAATGCAGCTGTTGCCAAAAGTATTTGTTTTGATAGAAAAGAAGGAAACCTCTTGTCATCTGAGATTTCAAGTCAGAGGTCAGAGGTCATTCACATCCTGTTTTTGTTCAGTGGGAAAAAAAAAGGCTGTATTTTTAAAACTCGATCTCAGCTGCTCTGTCTGTCTGTCTCTCTCTCTGTCTCTTTATAATTTAATTTTTGTTTGCCAAGTGACAAAATATATGATTGTCCTGATTTTTTTTTTTGATTTTTTTTTTGGACCTGCCAAAATAAATACACGCAGTTTTGTGTTTCTGTTGATAAATAGTGCCTGAAAACGAAATGAAGGTCTCAATTAGCTCGCTGCTAATAACATGACGCTGTCTGTCATGATAAATACCATTCTGTCAGGTTGGGTTAGATTCCTGTTAAAGCTGTTTGTTGTGTGCCGGATTTTTGATTTTGCTTTGGGGCTCTAATTATGGCTGTCATTTTGATTATGATCCATGAAGCATCAGCTGTCAAAGCCTCGCCTGTGTGTTAAACCACTTAACCCAAATCCGGGGTCGTTTGTTTGAATCGACCGATGTCTTTTGCCTTTGCACTAGGACTGTCGATCACGTTAATTGTTCAGTGCTCCATAGTTTGACTTGAAACGGATTGATTTGTATAGCGAGATGTGATTTTTCGCTCTTGATTATAGTCAATGATGAGTGAGAATAATCATCATGTCATAGGTTATATACCTTCCAATGATCCGCCATTGTCTTTTATTTTCCTTTACGTAAATGTGATTGTCGCTGCAGAGAGCTACTTAATGTCATCTCTCTCTTTCTCTCTTTCTTCTCTCTCTCTCCTCTGATTGACATGCTGCTGTGGTATCCTCCACATAAGCCCCCGAGCTCCTCTATGCGGCACACCGGGGATCAGATTAGACCCATGAAACATGAGCACTGTTTATCTGATCTCCATTGAAACGCTCATGACCAAAACGAAGCCCATTTTTATTTTCTGTCACTTTTATTTTTTTCCTGAACAGATCCTCGTTTCTTCTTGCACCTCTTGAAAACGAAGTGCCTTAATGATGTTAAGAAGGTATAAACATAAAGATGTTTGTCTGTTTAAAAAAAAAAAAAAGGTTCTCGTCTGGATGTTGGAATGTTAATAATACGTAGAGATGAGCGGAAGACGTAGTCTGTTGTCCATTCTGTGTTCCCTCGGTTTATCTTTAGCCCTTTGTAATGAAGAGTGTGTTTGACGTATTAAAGTGAGAGAAAATTGGACACACTCCTCCACCTAAACTTGCTCTTGCTATTATGTTGCCACGAGGTCTGCCTTAAAATTTCATCTGTTCTGCTCTGCTTTTTTTTTGTTTGTTTGTTTAGCTGTGGCAAGTAGGTTTAAAGATGTTCAATAATTAATTAAAAAACTAAGTAATGTTAAAACAATCCAGGCTTTTGTCTCTTTTTGTGTGTGTGTGTATGTGTGTATATGTGTGTGTGTGTGTGTGTGTGTATGTATGATCCCCAGCCCCTCCTCTTTCTCCTCCTCCTCCCAGGGGGGACGACTCAAATCCAGACTCTTAAGATTGTATCATTTACAATACAGAGCAAAAACCCACACACTCTTTCTCAGTTTCCTAACTGACACCTACACCAAAACCACCCCTTACACCACTGACCCACTTTCCACTGGTTTACCTGAACACTGAAAATTAACTGGTTTATGATGCCTGGAAATTAAGTGGTTTTTTGTAACGGACACTGATTTGTTAAAAGAAATCTTGCCAGATCTTGAGCTAAGGTTACATTTCCGGCCATACACGTAAAGTATGTGAAGTACCGGATAAACTGGTACAGACGACGCCTATGCAAAATACACAAAGGTATCCATAATGCTATAGTGGTTTTTTTTTTTTTAGCTGCCATTCCATGAGACCTCTGGTCCATCCATAAGCGTCTCCGACAGGTGAACACTGTGTGTGCCTGCTTTCTGACGAGTTACACCAGATCATGTCCTGCAGTCATTCTGACGGGTCTTCCACCAGGACAATGCACCTCCACACACACACGTCTAGAGATGCCAAATTAGGGTTATAGGATTTTGTCATTCTCACCTAAGACACCAGATCTCAATTATCAAACACAAGACATCTGGAAGACAGAAATCCTTGAAATACAACAGAATTGTGGACCATAGTGCAGGAAGAGTGTTGTATTCGATGCCTTCAGAATATTTCCACAAGCACATAGAGTCGATGTCTAGTGAGGGACCTACAACTTATTATTACTGGTGTAATAATAATATGTTACTGACCGTCTAATTTTCACCACTTTTTAAAATTGTCATTAGATTAGGTTTTATAATCAGTATAATAAAAATAATAAATATGTATTCCACAGGTTTAGGAGGATATCGCTCCTTAACGTCCTGCAGGGTCTGTTTATGTCTGACGTTTTGTTCTATATTTATCTCTTCCTCGCACTTGCCCACATATGGCATGAAAGCTCGTCCCTGGTTTTATTATTCCTGAGCTCTGTGCGGAATTAATCATTGACCAAAGGGTGTGTTTTGATGATTACATTTCAGCTTGTATTGCTTTCAGGCCTGGTGTTTGTTCGACAACAACTTAAAAGCCCTGGTTTTTGCTCAATACTAAATTAAACTTGTTACATTTTCTCACCTTCTGTCAGTGACCCGCTCCATAAGGCGTCCGTGTCATCGTGTGACATTCAGCCAGCGTTCTGTCATGTTCTTTCCTTTATCAAATGTGTAACAGGATGTGAATGTAATTCTTGATGATCCAGCAGAAAATCATCCCTGCCTTTACAGGATGTGTGAAAAAGTCAGTAACACAATATAACATCATAAATAACGTGCAATTTAACTGTTGTGGTGAAAACACGAACTTGTTTTGGGGGATGTGTTTCAATCCTGCTCTTTCTTTACCCTTGTAGCGCATTGTTGTTGCTGTCGTTGGGCAGGAGGTTAACAGAAAGTTACATATGTAAATATGAGTCGGACCTTATGATCGTGATGCAAAGTCCTTGTCCTCTGGCTGCCTTTGTTCGTCCACGTGATATAGCTGTAGAACCACTCTATATGGCCAAGTATCTGAACACTTAACCATCATAATCGGTTAAGGTTAGAATGGAAGAACTCGTGTGTCTTGGCGTCAACCACGTTAAACACCTACTTTATGAACTGAAGCCTAACTTACACAAGATCTCACTAATGATCTTGTGGCCGAATGATTACAAATCCCCACGACGTGAAATCTAGTGTGGAGCCTTCCTAGAAGAATGGGTGCTGTTGGCAAATGGGAGAGCAATTCCATGCCCATTAGAATAAGATTTTATTTCAAGACCTTCAGAAATAGTGAAGGCTGCACATTATAGACGTCACAAGCGAATATAATGTCAGGGGTTGATATACTACGGTATATCCTAAGAATGGGCATTAATATGGAATTGCTCCTTTATTTGCAGCTATAATAGTATCCATTCTTCTGGGAAGGCGTTCACTAGATTTCACAGTGAGGCTATGAGGAGAAGAGGAACATTCATGCTGTAATATCTGACCAAACCAGACTCCATGTTACTGCTGGACGAATATCAACATGTCAGACTGCACAGAGGAGGTTAGGACTTGAACACAAGTATGCTTAAATGTAGAGAGGACATAAACAGCTGCTCAGTAACTCGCCACCTGGCCCCTTTTAGCGTTTGAGATTCATTACTGGACACAGATCACGACTGCTTTATCCCTTGTATTGTCTTCACTTTTAGGACTGGTGTACTCCACTGTGTCCCATTGACCATGTCATGGACCTTAAATTCGCTTGTTTTGCCAAATGTATGCCAGGTTTAGGTGATAAGATTAGTTCCCTCGCCACCACAGCACTCTAACTTACACATGCCAAGTCAAACAGTGTCCTTCGTGTCTATGTGTCCTGTTTACCAACACAGTCAATCAATGCAAAAACAGTTTAAATATTAACACAGCATTACCATCGCTACACTACAGTGTGCAAGCATACACTCGGGCTGAAGACGATGATTGTAATGGATTTACAATCCATATGTCCTGCAGAACGGTTCACAATTCTGTTATATTCTGAAGTGTAGGATTTCTGTGTTCCACAGCAAGTTGCATAGAGATGTGGCGACTTATGTGTGAATGGCAAAACCTCAAACTCAGATGAGTGTTCCTCTATCAGTAATTTGGTGTCTCTAGACGTGTGTGGTGGTGCATTGTCCTGTTGAAAGAGGCCAAACCTGGGTGTAACTTGTCACACGTGGCATTGATCTGTGAGAGAGATGTTTGTAGATGCACCAGAGGTTTGTACATGTACCAGAGGTCCCATGGAATGCCAGCTAAACAACCCCCATACCATAATGGAGCCACCACCAGTCTATGTATTTTGCCTAGGCTCGTCTGTACCAGTTTTTTGGCACTTTATATTTTTTTTCTGGCTTAGAAATCAGTCACAACAAGGACTAGATTTGGAGGTAGAGATTTCCTAGATTTCCCTGTCCATACTGTTGGCTTCAAAGTATTTAAAGTTCATTCAGTATGTTTCATTTTTATTAAAAATTAAAAAGTCAGAACTCTTAGAATTCACTTAGTGCAAGGTCGTAAAAAACACTGTCACTCAGTGCAAAGCCATAGTAGTCCCTTAATCGCTTTATTATCAGGACTTCCCAATCTAACATTCACACTAATATGTAAGACATGGAGTTTTTTGATGCAAAATGATTCCAAGTATTGCAATATCAGCAACATTCCGACAGGATTCCGATACCGATTCGTTATTTGCACACTCCCCGAGCTCGCACGGAACAAAATTCAAATCCCGTACACTTCATTTCAATCCTGGCTCATTCATGCAAAAGATGCAAAGGTTGCAGAAAAAGAATTGCTGTGAGCATCTCTGGTATTTTGTACTTCTTCCTCCCACCGTGTAGCCCTGCACTGATAATCAGTTTATCCAGAGACATGGCTTAATCCAATAACACTAACTTTCTCTCTGGTGCTTGTGTTTGGGTGTAAATATGTACTGGGTTTGTTCATGTCCTCATTACTCTCTGCTCCGTATCCCATCCAAAATGTCTAACACGTAACACGTGAGCACTGGTTTTGATTCGTCTCTTCGCTCTCTCTTTCTCTAACCACAGTCATGTCATATTGGTACGATAAGTACAACTTAGAGACAACCAGTTGTGCATCTTAGTATTACTTTTTTTTTTTTTAAATGTAGCTATTTAGAGATTAAGATGATGCTAGTCAGTGCTCCTCCTGTTTTCATGTCCTGCTATTACGCTGTTGGACTTTGAGGGGTTTTCCAAAGGTAACACTAAGGCAGTCCAGCCGCCATATGTCGACAGAGCAGCTGTTTCTTCTGTCTGTCTCTTTGTCTCTCTCTCTCTCACACACACACATGACAAAACTGATCCATAGCCTGCTTACCCATAGATATTTTTTCTTAAGTAAAAAAAAAAAAGCTGTCTAATTAACTGAACATGCATTCATTTCCTGGTCTAGTTTATCATAAAGCATAATCTCTGACTAGGATTTCAGTACTGCTGAGCGGTGAGAAAACAGTGTGGCATTTGAACAGCTTGTGCAAATCACACCTACATCACGAAACTCATTAAGGTCACATGAACGAAGCAACAGGCCTGTCTCAGGAAAACAGGTTCTACATATCATCATGCTGAACACACTACAATCTCATAAACGTGGCTGTCTCGTATTTCTCGTTTGCAGCTGAACTAAAGCAGAAGAAGGAATCGAAAATGTAGAAAAAAGTACGAACTTTCGTGTCATTCATATTCTACTGGGTTTAGTTGTTGGGGGGGGGGCGTTATTGTATAGTCAAAGAGACTATATGATAGTTTAACAGGAAATATAACAGTCAGGGATGTGTTTGTCTATGAAGAGTCACGTGATCAGTCCACACCTTCATGAATCGTTAGAATAAGGGAGTGAGTGATATGTTTAATATGAATGACATTTTGTTCAAGGGCGTTGGGATCCACCTTTTTTAAATTGTCAAGTCTAATGAATCTGGATGAAATGTGAAAGATTTTGAGCTTTGGTTACTGTACACTGATGTGCCAAAAAAAACTGGCACAGACGACTGCTCACGGCTGGTGGAGGCTCTATAATGACATGGTGTTTGGAACTGGCGTTCCATGGGACCCCTGGTACATCTACAAACAAACTTTATGTTTGAACACTGTGTCTCCCCTTTCTGATTAGTTACACCTGCTCATGTCCTTCATTCATTCTGACGGGTTCTGCACGATATTACTACATACATCATATTAGGCCGTGGCCTAGTGTTTAGAGAACCGGTCTTGTGACTGGAAGGTCCAGGGTTCAATCCCTGCATAGAGCAATACACGACTGAGGTGCCCTTGAGCAAGGCGTCTAACTCCCCCAACTGCTCCCTGAGCACTGTGATTTGGGGCTGAACACCTGCCCCACCCTGCTCCAGGCAAGTGTGTTGACTGCCCTAGTGTTCACCAGTGTGTTCTTCACTGCACAGATGGGTTAAATGCAGAGGTCACATTCCTCTGTGTGCAAGCACAGTAGTCAAATAGTTCACTTTCAGTAGGTGCATCTTCACTAAATGCTCACCAGTTATTTATTACACACACACATTCCAGCTGTAAATCCTATTAAAGCTCACACTAACCTCTTGTAATTATTCTATAATTGTTGGTTAAAAAGCCAAGGGCTGCAGCCGTGTCTCGAGGTTAGAGATCTGGTCTTGTGACCAGAAGGTTGCCAGTTCATTACCCATGTACAGACACAAACTTTAGACAAGGCATCTAACCCCTTAAATTGCTCCCTGGGCAACATTGATAGAGGCTGCCCACTGCAGTAAATGTTTTACTGTCCTCTAGTCACTTCACTTTTAAGCTGTGATCAGAATTCTTTCTATAAAATTAATCCGGATAAGTTGAGAGCTGTATGGAATTTTAGGTCTATTCCTTATGCATAAGCATAGAAAGTGTCAAGTGCTCGTCACAGTCTGTGATGAACATAACCTGGAGCAGACGTTATCCAGGCAGTTTAATATACAGTGTTCTCCTGATGGTGGACTCATGAGCATTAACATTAGCCAATGTGAGAGAGGACTTCAGTTGCTTAGAAGTTACGCGGAGGTCCTTTGTGACCTCACCGACTATTACATGCCTTGCTCTTGGAGTGATCTTTGTTGGTCGACCACTCCTTGGGATAGTATTTGAATTGTCCTTCCTGTGGATTGGTAAAGTGCAAACTCTTTAGAGATGGTTTTGTAACCTTTTCCAGCCTGATGAGCATCAACAGCTCTTTCTGAGGTCCTCAGAAATCTCCACTGTTCATGTTCTCCTCTGGTCTTCTTTGTTTAACTGGGTTCTCTTTATTTACTTTTAGGATTTGTGTGAAAATTTTGTTTTAGGTCATATTAATGCAGAAATATAGAAAATTCTAAAGGGTTCACAAACTTTCCAGCACCACTGTATATCATGGTAAACACCTTCTTGTCTTACAGTCATAGTTACCCAGGCTTAGACCAGACTCAGCCCCTGAGCTTAATGTGTTAATACGTCATGTTTAGTGGGTTCGATTCATCGAGTGGGTGACGACACCAGAGAGCAAGTCGCAGCACGGAACTGTAAAAAACTGAAAACGTCCATGATATTATTTTATTTAAATATTTATACAGCTCAAAGATGTGTATAATAAAAAGCATAAAAATAAAAAGTTAATTACATCCCAAGACTGACTAGAAAACATCGACGTGTCACAACGTAAACTCACGTCAGCCTGTAGAAATTTCTACACCAAAGTCACCGATTATAACCTTTACATCACAAACTTGCACACAGCACACATCCTCAGAGCGATCACACATATAACACATTCACATGTCAGAGTTCTTCCTCACCCTGGTATTTGTTCTATACTGAGTAAGATATCAGGGATTTACGTGTCCCAGCTTATGTCTCGTTGACGGAGATTCGACTGCATTTTCTGGGCGTCTCTGAGAAGCTGCAGACGTCCGCGCCCGGCTGTTTGATGCCTCTGTGGTCTAGAGGGTGAGGTTTTACTTACAGGAGAACACACTACCTGGATTCTGTTTACACACCGACCGTCAGCGCTGGCCGCGCGCCTCGGCTTCGGCTTCTGCTTCGGGCTGCACTGGGACAGCTTCTGGACCTGGACAAATCAGTGGTTAAGTTCAAGATGCTGGATTCAAACGTGAACCTGATCATCCTCCTCTTTATCATCATGATGTATAATGTAACAATACGGTATTAGGTTTCTCCCTAAGTGCACCTGGAGTGATGTTAAGAGCTGCTGTGTAAAACATGTAACCGGGCAACCTCCCTCAAACAGATGGGATTAATTATATCACCACTAGTGACCATTACCGTAGGTTGTGTGTTTGCATGCACATTTATGCAGAATCGCCAAATACTGTAGTAGGTAAATAAGAGTTCACGCGTTTCCTTATTTATGACCTTCTTAGAATTCCCAGTCATCTATCCAAACATAATTTTAGCAGTTCTTTCGTTGACCCAGTCACACAGAGTCAAAGCGTGTTTCCTCAAATTACAAGATGATTACGGTCACATGATCAGGGTTTACAATCGTTTCAGGAAATACGCTTCTAGGACCTTTCCTGGCATAACAAAGTATAAAAACTAGTTTTCATACAGCTTTTTAGGTAATTTTTTTTTAAATAAGTCTCAATCACCCAGGTGTTTTCATAACTGTAGAACTAGTCCAGGTCTAGAAATTCAGGAAAACGTTGGGATTTAGCACCAGATCAATCAGATATAAACGGACAGAATCACACATACGGTTTGCTGGTGTTTGCGTAACTTGGTGATTTGTCCCGCCTTCTCCTCCATCCGCCTGACCAAGCAGTCCAGCTCTCTCTCCAGATCCTCTCTCAGCTCACGTTTATCAGTCTCATCTATCTGCCTGACCAGCTCCTGATGTTCACTGCAACAAATACGGTTTTAAAAATCACACAACATGCACAGTGTTTTCCTTAAATCGTTTTCTTTGACTTAAGTCTATTTTGTAGCTATGCGCTATTAATTATTAAAACTAGACATTATAATCATGATGATCATCCTACATAACCTTGTTATCTTTTAGATTTTTTATAAATATCACCCCAGTTACCCACAAGCTCATGTGGCCCAGTTCATCCTGTAGCGCTAGCAGCAGTTCAGAAAGGCTGCCCATGGTTGCAGCTCCATTGCTGGGGGATTGTGAGGCTCTGTGAGAGCCCCTGCGTTGTTTAGGCTCCAAGCCGTGCAGAGACTGTATCCTCTCACACAACCGCGGCTGCCTGGTTTTCATCAGATGTAGCACACTCTGAACGTTGGCGTTGACGGAGTGACTAGGGCTTGTTGACTGACACATACAGATAAAAAAAAAAATCAGTACAGCATTATAACAGCAGCAAAGGCAAATCATTTGTAAATCCTTATTAGGATCAGTACTCACTGTTCCGGCGACGAACGGCATTCGCCTGGCCTTAGGGACGCATTGAGGAACCTCAGTATTAACGGCTTTCTGGAATTATAGTTGTCAGGTAAATGTTATAACAAATCTGAAGTGTTAGTAAAAAATCAGAGCATACACCCCGCTTTGAGAACATCTAGTGCCATCTAGTGGTGGTGTGGTGCATTACAGTACTTCTGTAAGCACTACCTTAGTCAAAGTCTTCTCTTTAGTCTTCTTCTTCTTCTTTTTGGGTTTCTCCTCAGCAGCCGAAAATAGCAGGTTAGCCTCCAGCTCTTTCTGTAACTGAATTCAGAAGGTATCTTTACTACTACAACAACAGCGGCAGCAACAGCAACAGCACCTCCACCTCTTCCCTATAGAGTCAAACTGTAGCCATGTCTTAAAAGGGTAATAGGAAGAACACCCCCAGTTTCTTATTAGAAGGTTTGGGTGTAGGTGTATCTGGTTCTCGTTAGTTAATTCAAAGCCAGATTTTGACCGATAGTTAGAATAAATTATCGCCGTTTATCATTTAAAATAAATGCTTTATACGTGTCTGTATGGAGGTGTTTAATGAGATGATCCTTAAGAGATAACCAATACCAGCCCAAAGGATCGTGCATTGTTTTACAGATTCACATACACCACATTAAGCAAGATGATTTGGTAAATAAGATACATTTCCATCAATTTATCCCTATTCCTGTTAAAAAGCTGGGTGTAATTTAGGGTTTGGCGGTATACCGCGAAACTGAAAAATGGTAACAGTATTTTTTTTAAAAAACGTGACGCACCAAATTTCTGCCTTATATTTAAATTAAACACTGGGACTTTAAGACATAACGTTGTAACCCCTGTTTGTAACTTACTCACGTCTAACCAGTTCATTTTTCTGGTAAAAACACTAAATAAATATTGAATCTGCTCCTCTTTATTAAATGATAGAATTAAAGATAAATCTTATATCTTTATATGTTTAAAAGTGTCATTGATAGATGTTTTATGCACTTTGGTTTAAGATACGTATTATAATTTAGATAGAGTAATAAGTAATGTTTGACACTATTTCTATTTTTTGTAATGAAGCGTGATTATAACACCCCCCTCCCACCAAAAGACGGTAATGCCGTAAACCACCACATCTAAAAATGTCATGAAAAACATCAATACCGCTCAACTCTATGTCTACTATAAACTATGCTTCCACTTTCTACTGTTTAATGTAAACATATTCAGATTTAGTTATGTGTTTACAGAAATGATTTTCTGTGACACAGAGCTCCATCATGTTAGCAACATCAGCCATTATACACAAGAACAACTTGGGACTGCTTAATAAACTAAGTGTTCATTGTTTTGCTATTTACATTCTGCTGTTCTGATTCCTTACCTCCTCGGCTTTCTCCTGCACAAGTCTGCGCTCGTGTTCCTCTTCTAGCAACTTCCGTTCCAAGAGCTTAATCTTCCTCTGGAAAAAAAAAATCATTAACAGAAGGATTACAAATGATATGAGAGAAAATATCTACAAACCACAATTCCTTTGCATTTATTGTGAAGGCTGTAGTTAATGATAGAATCACCAGTCTGGGATGAGCACTCATTCAGACATTTTATTCTGTAGAACAAACTCAGATCAAAAACATGATGCAA
>JAOVVF010000025.1:6300140-6314204 GCA_028565595.1 Duopalatinus emarginatus | reverse complement strand
TGTTCTACAGAATGAAATGTCTGAATGAGTGCTCATCCAAGACTGGTGATTCCATACTTTTTGCCAGGGGTTGTAATCTAAAAGATTCAAAGGCAGCACATCACAGCCAAAACATCTGTCTTTATGGTTTCCAAGTTTAGCAACTACATGAATCAGTCCTGTTTCATATTTAGACTTTCTTCCATTGTCATGACCGAATTCAGAATTTTTCTAATTTCTCAAATCAGAAACCATTCCCATATATTTTAAAGTATTTACTAATCTGCTACTCAAAAATGGGCCTTTCAGTATATATAAAGGGTATGTAATTTTTTTTTTTTCAATCCAAACACTAGCTGTTTTTAGTAATAGTAAGAATGCTATAAATCAGCCTTTAAACGTGTGTATTTGTGTGTGAGAGTTGAAAAAAAGTCCACACCTCTGCTTCAGACTGTGTGTTTGTCAGCTTTATACACTCTTCCTCCAGTTTCTGTAACTGAGCCTGGATCTGTGGCTCAGTGTCTTTGCTGTTCTTCTTCTGCTTCACAGATTCCTACAGAGAAATCAGATTAGCATGCTGAATTATAAATAAGGAGTGCTGAAGGGAAACATACTGTATTGTGTAGACTGAATCAATTAAGTCCAAGTTTTGGATATTCTCATGTCCTGGTTAGGTTTAGTCATAGGCTGTGTCTAAAATAAACATTTAAACTATATGTACTACCTCCAGAAACATAAAGAACGGGAAAATATTTTCCAAAAACCATCAAAGCCAAAGGAATTATCAATGAAATATGCAGAAGAAGAGACTAAAATAGGCATCATGTCAAGGTTGTATGAAGCAGATTTAATAATAATATAGAGGTAAAACAAAAATGGGAAGAAACATTAATAGCAGGCCACAAACTAACTTATAGTCTAGTAGGGAATCTGATTAGAAAATAAAAATGAGATGCTTCATTACCCCTTCTTTTACATCAGAATATAATAAGAATTCTAAGGTATGTTGGGGGAATTGTGGACAAGTCGGGGACTTGTCCCATACACTGTGGGAAGGCCCTGAACTAGAAGGATTTTGAAGAAGTATTCAGAATAAGATTAGCCAAAGTTTAAGAATCGGATTTACATTAGATCCTGCACTATATATACACATTAGGTTATTTTACCTGATGACATGATCAAGAAGAACTTGGTATATTTATTGTGAATTTTGCTTTATTGTGAAAGTAGCAAAAAAAGGATAACAGTGTGTTGGTTAAAACCTCAAACCCCCCAGACAACCCAACGGAGAGATATGGTTTACAAAAAAAAAGGCAAGATGACAGCTAAGGTCTGATAAATGAAATTCAATAATTGTTTTCCACAAACCCACTCATAGCCTTACGTCTTCCGAGCTAGTAGGAGTACTTCTTTCCTACTGTATAATGAATACTACATATTTGGACAAACTAACCGTTTTTGCGTGTTGTTTTTGCGTACTGTTTAGTATGGAAGTAGGCGAATATGGATGCAGCTAATCACTAAATCATTAAATAATTTATCTTATTAAATTAGACTGATGTTTACTTGCCATTTAATTTCTGTAACTGTAAAATAAACTGAGTGTTTTAATCTGTTCATGTCATATAAAAAATTATTATTATTTTCATTTAATCACCTCTCTGTCGACTAGGGCGGGATTCCCTCTCTGTGCACTCTCCACCATCTTCCTCATGTATTCCAATTGTTTTTCCAACAGAGAGCACCGAGCTTCCGCAGTGTGTAACTGAGACACCAGCTCTTTACCAGCAGAGAAAGAAAGATAATATTTACCACACCGAGACAGAGTAGGCTAACATATCATTAGGTGTTTTATATGCGTATATAACGAAAAGAGCAGTACCTTTCTTCTTTGCTGATTCTTCCTCTCGGCTCTGAGACTGCTGACTGGTGTGGTTTCCAGAGCTGGTGAACTGAAGGGCAGTCTGAGCAAACCTCTCCACGTTCTTCTCTGCCTGCATACGCTCCAACTCCAGCCTCCGCATCTTCTCCTGAAGAGTTTTCAGTGCTGCTATCACTGCTACACACACAAGCCTGTTATAACCACTGATACAGGACACATACACTTTCTTCTATATCTCGACTGTACATGAAAAGTAATCAAGGAGTACCGCTGTATTCTAAAAAAAACTTTATATTGTGCCTACAAAAACATTTTCTTATTTTTAAACAGGTATAACAATTTATAATTTTTATAATAAATGACTGGAAAAACACTTTAAATAATAAAAACACATCTATGATATCCCAGAGACATGCACTAGTATATAATTTATGGTAATATAGATATAAGATCTCTTTAATAATATCATGGGTGGATGGCGAGCATGCATGGACAATGGATGGATAGATGAGTGGAGATCATGGATGGATGGACAACATGTATAGATAGATGCATGAATGAATGACCAAATAGACAGCATGGGTGGATGAAGAGATGGCTGGACAGACAGATGAATGAAAAGCATGGATGTATGGATGAATAGAAATCATGAATCAGTGGATGGATGGATGAGAAGCATGGAGAGATGGATGGATGGATGGAAAACGAATACATGAATGGGTGAAAAACATTGTAGATGAATAGATGAATGGATAGACAGCTGAATGAATAAAAAGAATGAATTGATGTATGGGTGAATAGAAAGGATGGATGGATGGATGGATGAGAAGCATGGATGGATGGATAAATAGAAAACATGAATGGATGGATGAGATGCATCGACAGATAGATGGATGGATAAATCGACTGATGGAAAGATGAATGAATAGATAGATGAGTGGATGAATGAAAAGCATGGATAGGTGGATGGATGAATAGAAAGCATCGATTGATGCTCTTAGGTAGAGAGCATGCATGCATGGACGGACGGACGGATAGAAAGATAGATGGAGGGATGGAGGGATAGATAGATAGATAGATAGATAGATAGATAGATAGATAGATAAAAAGCATGGATAGATGGATGGACGGATAGTATGCATCGATTGATGAGTAGGTGGAGAGCATGCATGCATGGATAGATAGCTAAAAACTAAACACACACACAGCAGAAGATTTGACAAAGGTAGTGGTTTGCATGGATCACTACAGTTGATATGAGTTCCTTCACCTCTGCTGCTGGAGTCAGGAGCGGTGTGATGAGTCTGTCTGCTGATTTTACTCAGGCTGTTGCTGGATTTGTCCTGGTGCTGTTGCGGTCTCATCAGCGGTGTAGGAATCTTCTCTGGAGGCGCGTAGTAGCTTCCAATGTAGCTGTGTTTCGAAGGAGAGTCCAGACACAGAGACTGAAACACAGAGAGGAAATAAAAGACTCCTCACCTGTCTGTCTGTTCACCTGGAATATTAAAAGTCCTACAATGTGTTTGTGCATAAAGCCCAGCACCATAAACTAACCATTAAATAACCTTTCCTCGCCGTGGTAGCATTAATAATAACTCATTATAATCATGTATTTTAAAAAAAATAGCAGTAATGTGGATAAATGTTTATTATGAGGAAGACAGAGGGACTTTTATAAACAGCAGCTAATATTTAGCTAGTTACTTAAATATATAACGTTAGCTAAACAGTGAGAAATAGCTTATAATGCTAATATCCTGTTATCATAGACGAAATATTTAATTTAGGATTTAGCTAAATCAAATATTTTTATGCTGGCATTTTAGCATTAAACGTTCAGTGCTAGCTAGCTTAGCATAACGGCTTGGCTAGTTATCTAGCTAGTTAGTTATGCTAACCTGGTTAACCGTTTTTCAATGGTTGCTATCACACACACATCATTTTACCGCTTTTATATGAAAAAAACAAAAACATTTTAAAGCCGTGTCTATTTACCGAATCTCGTAAATGCTCCATTATTGATTAAATACACCGTCTAATAAACTGCAGTCCACTCCAGGTTGAGGAGTCTTACTACCATAGCGATTACACTGGTTAGACTACAAACGGCGCGCTGTCGCTGATAAAGTGCACTAGATAGGGTACAACGTAACGGCTCCTCTGGGATATGTAGGGCACGTGCACAGGAAGTAGTGGACTATTTGGAATGGTTCCTCTAACAGCTGTTATTGACGCTGATGGTTCGTACAGTTTAAATTTCCCTCCTTCTCCAGCGCGCTATAGGCAGTTCCGCGTGCGCACAATGTTCATGGGAGTACCGAGGCTTTTCTGTGAATCGGATCATTTGACTCATCTCACTCGGCTCTCAAACTCTATTACCGTAAACCGCGTGGGTAATGTTAATTACAGTCATTTCTGTGAATCAGTTGATTTGACTCAGCTCATCAATAACTCACTCCTTCAGATCCCAAAATGTACCATTGTATCCCTGTAGATCATGTGTATAATGGAATCTTTTCTGCGAGTCAGATTATTTGACTCATCTAACCAAGACGAGCCGACTCTTCTGGCTCTCAAACGGTGTCATTATGAATCATGTGCGTAATGTTAACATCGAGTCAGTTGATTTGACTTAGCTCATTAATAAGAACCGACTCACTCAGATCTTATAATGTATCATTGTACTCAGTGTGTGTAATAGAATCTTTTTGTGAGTCAAACGAGAATCGGCTCTTAAACCGCTTCGGTAATGGTAATACCGAGTCTTTTTTGTGAGTCATTTCATTTGACTCAACTCACCAAGAAGAACCGACTCCTTTAGAACCCAGAATGTATCAGTGTATATACACTGTGTGCACAATATTTCTTTGTGAGTTTGACTCATCACACCAAAAAGAGCCGATTCTTCTGTATCCAAGAATGTTTATCGTACACAGTGTGTGCAATAAAATCTTTTCTGCGAGTCAGTTCATTTGAATCAACTCACCAAGAAGAGTCGAATCCTTCAGATCCCACAGTGTATTAGTGTGAACCGTAGGTGTTATGGAATCTTTTTGTGAGTCACCTAATTTGACTCAGCTCACCAGTATGAACCGACTCCTTTAGCATTATGAACTGTGTATGAAATCTTTTCTGTATACCAGTTCATTTGACTCAGCTCACCAAGTAGAGACGACTCTTTTTCGACTCCGAGACAGTGTCATTGTGAACCATGTTAGTAATGATAATACCAAGTCTTTTCTTGGAGTCAGTTCATTTGACTTTTCAACCTCTAGTGTAACACAGCAGCACATCTTTCTTCCTCCTACATACTGCCTTGTACTACCAAGTAATAGACTGGTGTGGCCGTTTCATCTGGCACTTCAACGTAGCTATACTTACAGTGTTAGTACGGTCAAGGTTAAATAATTAACAGAAGTGCTGCAGTGTGTCCATTTACAATTATTTGCTGCATTCCTTGTACTCTGAAGAAATGATACATTAAGTGCACTGTACAGCCAAAAGTATGTGGACACCTCACATCCATCACACCTATACGAGTTTGTTCAGCATCATGCTTGTTGAGGTCAGGTGATAATGTTAGGTGAGGAGAGCATAGTATATCTCAAAGGGCTCTGTGCAGGAGGTCTTCTACTCTGACCAGACCTGTAGAGAAAGCCCAGGTTAAGAAACTGGTCCTGTGTCCAGAGTGGATTCCCAGCACCAACAAGACACCAATGAAGTGCCCTTGAGTAAGACACCTAATCCCTAAGTGCTCCTCAGGCACCGTTGATAGGGGTTGAGTGTGTCTTGAGACCACTGGGGGGACTACCCCTATCAACAGCATGTGGGGAGCATTTGGGGGCTAGATGCCTTGCTCAAGGGCCCTTCCGTCGATTAAGGCTTGAACCTGGGACTTTCTGGTACCAAGAGGGGGTTCCTTAACCTACGGCTTGTGTTGGGGCAGTTGTTGGGGCAATTTAAATAGCCTTCTCGTACCAGGGGTATAGGGGGTTTCTTAACCTACGGCTTGTGTTGGGGCAGTTAGGGCAACCTTCCGTTCCCAAAGCGGGTTCTTTAACCCCAAGGCACCTGACCTATGAATGTTGCTTCATGTTATATCATTAATCTGGTGTTTTATATGGTGTATATATGTATAATGACTAGATCCTGTAAACAGGGTGATCATGTCCAGGATTGTATTCTCCTTACTAATATAAACATGTGATTCAGTGTATTAGGATGACTCAAGAGAGATCCAGTTTACATAAATGAGACTATTGGGTTTCTGATAAACAAGTGGTGACGGGGTCTGGTCCTGTGAAGCCGCCACAGACCCCTCAGGATGTCGGTACATGCGGTTTGGTGTTTTCTCAGGCTGCATTCAACGGTATGTGGATAGAACAGCGTGTTCACTACAATCCCCACACGTCCGCCTTCCCGTTCCTCAGGGCAACGCCTTACCTGCTCGCTGATTGGTCCGCTTTAAGATATTCCCCGCCTACTCGTGTTTATCTGATAGGCAATTCGCGGACACGACTGTCAGTCTTGTGTTCTGGGCAAGCCGTTGTACATTTAGGACACCGTCCTTCTGAGCGCTGGGGCTGTTCGGGACTGGACCAGAGAACGGGACGCATGAGAAACATTGTAAATGCTGTAAGTGTGTGTGTGTGTGTGTGTGTGTGTATGTGTTGTGATTGTTTTTGTCGGTATATATATTTACAAGGCATATTAACGGCACCAGTTTAGATTAACAGATATTTAATAGACATAATTTGTACATGTGCATGTCTTTATTAATCTGTTTATGATTCAGGTTAAAGTCAGTCTGATAGTGAATTGCATGAAGGGTTTATATTGTATTTGTGTCATGCATCTTGCATTAAAAAACATGTGTCATGTTAAATGTTGGGGCAATTGGGCAACAAAAATATCATGACTACATTTAGGATATAATGCACAACAATGCAGTGGAGATCTAACAATGCTTTTACTATTCAAACTGCCCTAATGACTGCCCCAACACAAGCTGTAGGTTAAGAACCCTGTACTGGGACCAGAAGCCTATTTAAACTGCCCCAACACAAACTGTAGGTTAAGAAAAGCCCCTTGGTACGAGAAGGCTATTCAAACTTTCCCAACAAAAGTTGTGGGTTAAAGAACCCAGCCTATTTAAATTGCCCTAACACAAGCTGTATTTTAAGAATCTTGCCTAGGAACCAGAACGCTATTCAAACTGCCCCAACAACTGCCCTAATACAAGGCATAGTGTAAGGAACCTGTCTTGGTTTCAGACCGCTATTCAAACTGCCCTAACACAAGCTGTAGGTTAAAAACCCTGTCTTGGGACCAGAAAGCTATTCGAACTGCCCTAACACAAGCTGTAGGTTAAGAAAAGCCCCTTGGTACGAAAAGGCTACTCAAACTGCCCCTACAACTGCCCTAATACAAGGCGTAGTGTAAGGAACCCGTATTGGTATCAGAACGCTATTCAGACTGCCCTAACACAAGCTGTAGGTTAAGGAACCTGTATTGGTACCAGAAGGCTATTTAAACTACCCCAACAACTGCCCTAACACAAGCCATAGGTTAAAGAACCCGTCTTGGTATCGGAACGCTATTTGAACTGCCCTAACACAAGCTGTAGGTTAAGAAAAGCCCCTTGGTACCAGAAGGCTATTCAAACTTCCCCAAAGGAACTTGTAGGTTAAAGAACCCGTCATGGTACCAGAAGGCTATTCAAACTGCCTTAACACAAGCCGTAGGTTATGGGAACTGCCTTGGTACCTGCCAGAAAGTCCCAGGTCTGAGCCCCTTAACCGACAAGACTAGACTGAAGTGCCCTTCAGCAAGGCATCTAACCCCCAAATGCTCCCCAGGTGCTGTGGATAGGGGCAGTCCCCCACTCTGAGTATGTGTGCTTACCGCCCCCAAGTGTTCACTAGTGTGTATGTGTGTGTTTTACTGCATGGATGGGTCAAATGTGGAGGTCAGTTTCATGGTGCAGTGGTCAGAAGAGCACTTCACTTCACTACACCGAACCTGCCCTAACCTAATGGGGCAGCCATACACCTGTGGTTGAAGAACCCAGGCTTGGTCCCTAACCTCAAGCCCCTTAACTGACAAAACTCGACTAAAGTGCACTTGAGCAAGGCATCTAACCAGCATTTTTGCTGCGGGTTAAGGGGCTGGGAACATGTTTGTTCACTGCTCCCTGGAGTGTGTTTACTAGTGTGTATATGTGTTTTCCACTGCACAGTACTCAAATGAATAGTTCACACTTTTTTGCTTCGATATTCCTGCACAGTGCCCATTACAATCTAAAGAAGACAGATAAAACCCTTCAGAGATGGACGTGAGAGACGGAGCGGCGGCGTGGGAAGCGCTGGCGAGCAGGGATTCGGGTTCCAGAGACGCGGCCATGGAGCACATCGAGCAGGAGGTGAAGAGGAAGGTGGAGAGTATAGGACCAGTCACGAAGAAGTCAACATCATCATCATCGTTATCATCATCATCATCAGTATCAGCGTTATCGTTTTGCCCCGAAGATCTTAACTGCGTCCTGGCACGCGTCCTGATGCTGTCCAAGAGGTGTCCTTATGGAGACGTGAGGGAGAGATGTGCCTGGCTGCTCCGTGGCGTTCAGGTGAGAGAAAGTGGGTGGGGGTGGGTGAAGAGGGCAAAAAGTGAATTCTAGTTACAGGACGGTATGTACGTTCCCTTTGGGCAAATCAGACGTCGCGTGTCGTACACAAAGACAGAATAGATTCTCTCAGACTGCTTCTTGTATGCGAGCTCAGGTTCGTGTCACGTCATGTACAAAGCGGCGTGGAAATGAATTGACATCACGTACTGTGTGTGTGTGTGTGTGTGTGTGTGTGTGTGTGTGTGTGTGTGTGTGTGTGTGTGTTGGGGGGGGGGGCTACAATGCATTTTGCTCAGGGTCACAGGGTTCAACTTGAAAGACAGGATCGGTCACACTCTTTTACTTTACCACACATTCACACACACACACACATACACAGACAAACACACACAGCAGAAATTCACCCAGAGTGAAAGTGTGTTTAGGCTTCATGTGTCCCCATGATGACAGGAATGCATGAGATCAAACACACAAGCTAATAGTAATCTATCTGGTGGTGTTAAAACCTGTGTGTGTGTGTGTGTGTGTGTGTTACTGTAAGAATTGTACTCTCATGCCTATGTACCTGTCATACACTAGAGCACTTTCCTGCTCTCTCTAATGAGCAGCTCAGACTTGTGATGTCATAACATGAGATGTATATAAGCCACGTCCCCGTGCGTGAACGAAGTCTGTAGGAAGGTGTGTATCGAAGACAGCTTTAGCGTTCTAGACGTGCGTGGTAGCGCGTTGACCTGTTAAAAGAGATTAAACCCATTAGAATGAATGCAGAGAGGAGGTACACACAGTGATGGAGATGTTTGTAGATGTACCAGGGGCCCCATGGAATGCCAGCTAACTCCATCCCATTATAAAACCACCACCACCACCAGCCTATGTATTTTGCATAGGCTCGTTTGTATCAGTTATTCTGGCACTTAAAAAAAAATTCATGTCCTTTGTCTTTGGTAATGTTGTGGGGGGTTGCCTAGGCCCTCGTGTGTTGTGGTGTGAGTGTATTACATTGACCTGTTGCACTGTATTAACCTGGCGTAAGCTCCTGGTGTAATTAACACCAGCGTGTGATTTCATTAACCCTGACACTCACTTCAGTGCATCCAGATTACACACTCCAGAACCTCTGTTCTCAGTGGAAATGTGCTAGTTGCGTGCGTGGGTGCGTGCATGTGTGTGTGCGCGTGTGTGTGTGTGTACATATCTTGTGCATGTCTCTTAAAACACGTCTCTCGGACAGACGTCGTTTTCGACACATTGTTCTCTTCATTGTTCGTCTTCTCGCTCTGACTTTATTTCGGGTTGTGTTTTGTGGATGACAGGATGTTCGCTCGAGATCTTTTGTTCGCTGTGACCTTTTGACCCTCACTGCTTACTGTAGAAGCAGAGAATCCTGGGATATGAGGGATTATGAGATCACATAAACACGCACACACTGCTTTACATAGTAACACTGGAAAGAAAAAAAAACCCACATTTGAATATGAACTTTGGCCTAGTAAGCACCAGAGTTGCTTTGCAGTTTACACACACACACACACATACACATGCACACACACATACACATACACATGCACATGCACGTTGTCGCACATGCACAAATAGACATGATAGGATTACAGCTGTTATAAAAAGAAGCAGACACTGACAGGGCAAATATCAGTCTCACTTTTTATTTTCACACACACACACACACACACACACACGATTGGCATTGTCTTATTAATAAATGCTAAATACTAAATATCTTTACTGCACAATAAAGATGAACAGAATTCCATAACTTTGAATGTATAACTTTGAGTGTAAAAATTCCATTCAGTTCACTTTATTAGGAACACTTGGCCTTCCATGCATCCGTCTAATCTAACCAGCCAATCACATAGAAGCAGAACAGCATATAGACCGAGAGCTTTATTTAATCTTCATATCAAACATCAGAATGCAGAATAGGTCTGATATCTACTGCTCGGTCCTTGATCTGTCTAATCAACGAGGCGTCTCCACCCACTGAGCTCTTGATCAGTATGTGCATGACTGTCCCGCTTGTGCATGAATGTATAGGTGTTCCTAATAAAGTGGACGGTGTGTATATATGAGCTTGGAAGTCCTGGTGAAGGAGAACTCTTTAAAAGCTGCATCACCATGCCAAGAGCCTTGAATAACTGAGGATTGTGTGTAAGTGAAAGTGAAATGATTGGACTGCTGCGCTTGCACTTTGACCGCCGACATTTAACCCATCTGTGCAGTGAAACACACACATTAATGAACACTCCTGACCATCACACCACACGTATATGTGGTTCTTTTCCTAACTGAAGCCACAATGCTGGACACACACACTAGGGGGCAGTGAACACACTTGTCCGGAGTGGTTGGCAAACCCCTATCGAATGCGCCCTTGCTAGAGGGCACTTCAGTCGCGTCTTTTTCGCTACAGGGGATCGAACTGGCAACCTTCCAGTTAAAAGGCCATATGAAAGCATCCAGAGCGTCAAACGCTATGTATACCATAAATAACACCATTACGGTGGTGGCAAATATGGTGGCGGGCAAAACAAGAAAACCTGCTTTTGGTGGAAACGTCCGACTTTCAGCAGGACAATGGCCAGACATGAGGCCACATCAACACGGGAGTGTTTAAAAACACAAAGGTGAATGTTCTACAGTGGCCAAAGTCAAAGTCCAGATCCGAGTCCCGGAGTCAGAAAAGTCGACGTATGTGTAGCTGCAAATTCCTCCGAGACAATTTAAAGAGCCAGAAGTTTAAAAATGTCCAAAACCTTTCTGTTATTATAACTAATCAGTGTGTGAGGAGGATGAGGAGGATGAGGAGGAGATCCACACTGCTGTCTAAAACAGCTATAACTGATTTATTTTTGTACTTAAATGTAAGTACAGTGACAGCAGTGCTAATAACCAGTTAGAATTTTTACCTGGTAAAAGTAACTACAATTTTACCAAGACTGTTTAAGGTATAATTAAATAAATGGCTTTCATATTAAATAATGATGGTATAGTATATGTAAAGTAAAGTTGGCAGAGCCGGTGAGGAAGCGGTGCATGTTGGGATGCAGTACACTATGAAGATATCTCCCTCTGTATACTAGAGAATCTGACTGGAGTAGTACGACATCCAGGTGCCTGTAGTACACTACAGAGCTCCAGTTTGGTCCCATACTGCATACTACATACTACTTTTAGGCAGATTTAGTATGCCAGTAGTATGCAGTATGTCAGTTTCTGATTGCATAAACCATCAAACCATCTTCTGATTTTATTAATCCCATGCTAATGTTTTTGTCCCTGTCTTTTGCATAGCCTTAGATATTTTGTTTGTTCATCGCCTGACTTTTGTGACTCCTGCCTGTTTTTAGCTGTTTTTTGGGGTGTGTTTTGGATCTTGCTTGCCTGGCTTTTTCAAATCACCTGCAATTTTGTCCGCTTTGTCTCTGCGAGTGTCTCTGCATGGCAACAGAATCAAACGTGAGCAGTTAAACAATTCCTTTTTTTTTGTTGTTATTATTTTGAAAGGATAAAGCAGTGAGAAATCTCCATCTTATGATTTTCATCCTAATTATAATTGTTCACTATAAGACAAATGAGGCTTTATAAATGAAACAGTACCATGTTATTTATTATAGGTTTGGATATTCGGTTGCTGGTGGTGATACACTGTCTGTATCTACACTTGGAATCTGGTGCATGTTTAAAGTAAGAGTGACTTGTGTAACTGGCTTAATTTGCACTGTCAAATGAATGGTGAATAGAGCAGCCATGACTGTGAGACGTTGTCCTTTCTGACTGTGGGAAGATCACACCCCACTCATTAAGTGAGGAAGCTTCATTTTTTTGGATTGGACCAGGGGACGGACGGACGTTGTGTGTGTGTGTGTGTAGGAAATAAGAGGGGGTAGGTGTTAATGAGGGTTTCCATTGTTTCCCAAAAGATCTAGTTCTTGTTAAGCCCCCTTTTCCTCTGTATGTTATCTGTTAGATAAGTGGATTAATAATATTCAAGTGTTATGCTTATTTCTAAATAATAGTCATTAACCAGCCTGTGACCTACCTCCTTTTAATTGGTTGATCACTGGTCTTGAAAAGGGGAGTAGCAGAATAGGTTGACTATATAAACAGAAGGGCAGAGCAACTGTCTGAGCCAATAAGTGTCACTTCCCGTACAGTAGCACTGCAACTTCTATTTTCTATTCATAATCATAATTATACAGTTGCCAGACAGAACGCAGACTTTTTTCCCCCTCTTTGTATCCGAATTCCTTCAAAAGCCTCAAACACAAATGGTACACAGAAGCCTGGCCCTTGCCCCTCACTCCTCAGATGCCGAGCTATCATTCATAACCTTTCTGCATCGCACCGATAAAGGAGAGAAAAAGAGAGGGAGGGGAGGATTGTGGGGAGGACCACTAACGCTTATTTAAAAAGATTTCCTTTATTGGACCATGTGCAGGCAGTTCACTCACAAAGGCCTTAAATGGGATATTTTCTGTTCCCTATAGTTGCTTTCCCTTTTAAGTGCCGAAGCGAAAAAAAAGTAAGTTTACAACTCCTAGCACAATGGAGCTCTTCACTCTCAGGTTGCTGAGACCCAGGCTGACCTGGGAAAGTTAATTAGGAGGCCAACAATGACCGAGCCCGAGCAAAATACCTCGCCTCTGCTCCAGCCAAAGATGTCATCCATTAATTAGGCAAATCTTTAAGGTGGGCTTATTGAATTTACAGAAAGGGAGCGGTTTGGGCGGGCTGCATTTTTTTGATCAGGCCCTCGCCCAAGACAATGCCTTCTCCTGGTTAAGGAAAAGAGGAGGGGATTGTCAGAGTAGAGGAGGAAGAGAAAGGGAAGAAGGAGGGAAAGAAAAGAGAGGGAGAGAAAAAAAACGTATGGGTTGCAGAGCAGTAAGCCTCAATTGGAGTGACGATGGGGAGATTCACGGGGGGGTTCAGGGGGGCATGCTTCGGCGATGATGTCATGCAAAGGCAACCTGGGGCCTTGGGAAGAGAGGAGGAAAAGAGGGAGCCATGGAGGCCACTTGAAGTTAACATTACTACATCTAGGCCAAAGCCTTTTCAATAAAGGACCCTCGCCTCATACACACCCATACAGACAAACACACACACACACACTTTTACTGGTCACCTTTTTTTCTTTTATAATCGGCATTATTAGCGTGTTTAGAAAAGTCACATCACATTGATGTATTTGACATCATCACCACATCATGTTCTTAATTAGGCCTCAACTTTGTTTTAGGCTGCTTCATCTGAAAATGTGGAGTGTTTAGTTATAAACAGTTAAAAGAAAGTATATTTCATAGGCAAGGTCTATTTACTTTGAACAATTTGTCTGTTTTGGTGCACATACATCCATAAATAGTTCATAAGTAGTTTATAAATCAAGGTTTTCGTGTGTTTTCAAGAAGACATTTTTTTTATATATATAATGTGTACACATATAATGTGTAATATAACATCACTACCATCTAACATCTCTACCATGTAATATCACTACCATCTAACATCTCTACCATGTAATATCACTACCATCTAACTCACTACCATGTAATAT
>JAOVVF010000025.1:6263486-6280236 GCA_028565595.1 Duopalatinus emarginatus | reverse complement strand
TCTCTCTCTCTCTCTCTCTCTCTCTCTCTCTATATATATATATATATATATATATATATATATATATATATATATATATGATACTGATAATGACTGCAAAACACACACCTTTGTTTCTGAAGATGAAGTCCTGTACCTCTTGGATCTGAGAAAGGTTACCAAACACACGTGTGGCTTCTAGCATTGCATCCATATTTGAGCTTAATAACAGCTTCAGCATCACTGCACACACACACACAAAATATTATTATGATTCAACACAAAAAGACTGGCCCGGATAGAGGTATTCTGTTCTTACACTCAGAGATGTGTGCGTGCTGGACTCGGATGACAGAGCTCTCTCCTTGGTAGTACGACAGGTTGTTGATAGTGGTCGATGCATTGACTACCAGCTCGGTGCTCTCCTCCACGGACGTGACCTCTGAAACACAGAAAGTCAGACAGGCAGTAATTATTGACTGTTTAAAACAAGCAGCTCTGTGTGTCTAGACCTCCATGTAATTTTATAATAATTATATGCGATGCATACGTGTTTGATTTATCAGATTGTTCCACTTCGTGCACAGCTTCAAACACAAACGTCCTCAGTGGTTTAGGAACAGTTCATAAGCCTTTTGTTGTGACTCACGATTCTGATATTGTACATTAAAATGAATATTACAGCGCAAGCTGGAGCGCTGCAGCATCCTGTTCAGATCTAGGGTTGCGGTTTGCATTGTCAATTTTGGCTTCACCCTGCAAGTGTGCGACCAGTTCAGGAGGCACGTCTGCTGCCGAGAACATCTCTCGCTATCTGTTTGTCTCGGTTTCTTTTTCCATCTGGTTTTGGGTCTTTTTTTATCATCTAAAAAAAACAGGAAGTTATTTTAATATACCAGACGCAGGCCAGATGTATGAGAACTATCTATCTCTTACAGTTTTTTTATGGCTGGGACTTAATCTAGACCTGTCTGCCAATTTCACTATTTCTTCCTATTTAAAGTGCTGCGATATTTCATGTGATACAATTCTGTTGCTCATAATCACATAATCACATAATACATAAACACAACACGTACATCAGCTGAAATGTTCTCTGATGTGATCCCCCTCCAACAACCAGACCGCCACCACCACACCCACATACACATTAAATCTATGCATTCTGTCCAGTTGCTGACTGAGATTACAAATCACTAGAGAAAGGAGATAACTGCTGATAAACTATGTCTTTTTCTAAACAGGAAGTGATAACCACCTCGTCACCTCTCCCCGGCCTGTGCAAAAACTCCCATGCAGGACTGAAAGTGGCTTTCGGGTTGCACCTACAAACCGCACAACGTCTCTTTTCTTGTGTCTCGGAAACATGCGAAGAATAGGAAGGTGTGTTTATCAAAACAGACGCTGGGAAATGACACCAGTACAGTTTGGCCACTTCTTGTTATCGGCAGCACTGTATGCGGCTTGCGTGCTAGGAATTGTTTCTGGAAGTCTGTGTCGTGCGTTGCGGTATGAGCAGGCAATTTGTCTGCGACGAAATGTTTACGGTTGTTGCATAAGTGCATGACAGAGAGAGAGAACTTAAATCTGCTGATTAGACACATTTCCTCTTGCTTTTAGTGCAGGAAATGTTAACCGCCTCTTCGTCCTTGCCAGCTCAAAAACTCCCACTTAGGACCATTTCATACCTAATAACCTGAGAATACACGTAAAGAGGTCAGAAGAGTGTGTATACTGACAACTGTTGAGGACAACACCCGGATATCAGGGCGAAGGGGTGTGTATGTGATTGATTCTTGCTTACCCATCACTTTTAGCAGCAGTCGTATACACAGTGTATTGGCTGCCAGTGCCGTGCCTACACCGGGGTGAATGGACAGATTAGCCAACACTCGGATCAGTTTTATCAGGACGTCCTGTTCCTCGTTCTTGGGGTCTTGGGGATTCTTAAGGTTTCGTAGGTAGCTCTGGAAAAGCTCTAAGAGAATGTCTATGGACCTTTCCTCCTCATACAGACTCTCTCTGGCGTCATTGCTTCTAGCTGCCAGGTTTCCTAGTGTGAACAGGAGACGCACCACCAAGGCCTAGAAGCAAAGCCGAGAAACATGTGTGTGTAATATGCTGATAACTGATTTGCGCGATAGATTACATGGCGGGACGTGGTGTCATGATCCTGAACTCTGAACTGGATACATTAGGAAGATATAGATTAAATTCAGGCTCTATAAAAATCATCAGATTTTGGGGTGGATTCAGTTTCTTGTGTTGACTTGAACCTATAACCTACTGTGTCTTTACCTACAAAGAGACCAGGCTCGATATTTTCTCTGCAATAAGGAAGTCAAAAAGGACACTATGTTCCTACAAGAGGGCTGTGGGTGTGTGTTTATGCCTTCACAATGCTGCACAGACGTCTAATGGTTTTTTTGAAGTTTTAACAAAGCAGATTTCATTGCTCTCAGAAGAGCGAGAGCGGTTAAATGTTTTTTTTGGTTTTTTTTTTTTGAAGAGAAATATACACGCACATGCTCGTGTATCTTCATTTAACACAATAAACAACGTGTATGTGTGTGTGTGTGTGTGTGTGTGTGTGTGTGTGTGTGTGTGTGTGTGTGCGTACGAGGCTTTAGCATACATATGTTTTGGCTGGATTCACCTGTTTCCTGCTGTGTTTGCACAACAGAGCTAAAAATAGCCTGTAGCAGCTCGATGTCTTGGCTAGAGCATAGCAGCACTCAGCATATGAGGACAGTTTGCTGGAGACACAAAAAAACACACAAATTTGACATGTTAGATTGTGATTCGGTTGAAAAAAAAATTCTATGGTGATGTGATAATATGCTCTTTAACGCATGTCAGGAAAAGGTGGGTGAAATAAATGTGTTATGGGGTGTCATGTTTTCATGACCTGATTCATTCTGTATATGAACAGAAACAAGCCTGAACATTACTACTGCTAATGTACCCAGTACACCATTCACCTTCGCCTTAGTCTCTTGCTACAATCTCTGTATAAAGGCTAAAATAATGGCTCGGTGATGTACGTATTAAACTACAGATAAAAAGAATGTCAGGGAAAGCAGATTCGAGTGGTGAATTCATGTGGTGTTGATCAGGCTCAGCATTTCTGATGGTCACCGCAGGGTTTGAACGCAATACGAGTTCATAACGTGAGTCTCTCACCTAAATATCCTGGCTACATTAAAGCAGATGTCTTGGTCTTCTTTGTGACGATCCATAACCGCACACAATGTAGAGAAGACATCGTTGGACAGAAAGGAAGGACGGGATTCGGACAAGTCGGCCATGTTTCGCAGAGCTGCTGTCACCTGTGGAGGGGGTCGAGAGATCAGAGTGTGAGTGGCTTAGATTAAAGTCTGATTCAAAACTTAACCATACCTCAAACTTTGCTTCAATATATGAAATAAGGTTTTTTTATATACACTGAAGTACCAGAGAAACTGGTGGAGATTCAAAAGCCTATTCAAAAAAACATAGCATGCCATTGGGTTTGTTCAGCCGGCATTCAGTAGGACCCGTGGCACGTCTACAATGTGTGCCTCCTTTTCTAAAGAGTTACACCTGTTCATGTCCTGCATTCATTCTAATGGGTTTGGCCTCTACCAACAGGACAATGCACCACCACAGACACCACATGCCTTTAATAGTTCAATATTTCAGCACTCCTTCCAAGTATTAGACTAGTGGACCAGTTTTTCTAGTGCTATAGTGTGTATACAGTAACAACCGGTACCCTAAATCAGCTCTTAGTTCAAGATTTGGACCACTGATTAAAAGACATCCAGTAATAATCGTCTGGCGGCTGCCTGACAAACTAACCGTGCCGTGCTGAGGAAATTTCTTTAGGCAGATCTAAAGTATTACATTCTTTAACGCCTTTAATCGTAAAGTATTACGTTCTTTAAGGACTGAAACAGCCAACAAGAAAGTAAAACTTAGTATGGATATAAAAGGGGAAAAAACTAAACTTTGCCAGACAAAAAAAAAACCCAAAACAAAAGAGGCCAAGGAAATGAGCATAAAACAATCCACCCTGTGTTCGGACCCTGCCTGACCCCACCCTTTCCATTTTGTCCAGTTTAGCTTGCAGCACATGATTCTGAGAAATGTCTAGGTGGGGTTCAGTGACAGCCCGTTCCTCTGCTGCCAAAACGTCTGAGGGAAATGCAAGCATGTTGACAACACAAACCATCCTAGCATTTCTGGTCATGAAGAACTACTTGGCTTAAACTGTTTTTCAGTAGGAGAATCTGTATCTGTGTGTTTCTATAAGCTTGTAGATTGTAGATGATGATTGTGAATACTTGTAGGCTTTTGGATGCTACCCACCTGCACTAATATGTGGCCTTTAATAGCATGCTGGCCAGGTTCTGCTAATGTGTGATGATCGTTATTGAGAGCTTTAGGGTCTGTCAGCTGAACGAGTCGCTCGGAGAGCCGGAGCGAGACTGTGATGAAGTCTTTATCTAGGAGCAGCCTGGCGATGGTGCTGTTTCCTGAGAGGAGCTTCAGGGAGCCCATGCAGTACAACACAGTCTCTTCATTGCTATTAAAATCCTGACAGTCTATCAGGGACAGGAGGGAATCTGATACACACAGACACAGACATGAAGTTAATGACTGATCAGAGTGAATGAGTTACACGGGAACTGAGACGCACCTATAATGGAGTGGTCCTGGAACAGGAAGTCGTTTCTGGAGCTCCGGCTTATTTTGAAGACCAGCTTACAAATGTTTAGCAAGTTGTTTCCACTGACATTAAGCTGAAATTACACAGCGGTAGATAAGACCAGGGTTACCCTGTTTACACTTTGTTGTTATGTGTGCGTTGCACGATGAGGTGTATACTTACTGCGAGAATGATTTTAGCCAGTGTTAGATTTAGGTGGTCTGATCCCAGATCGATCAGTCGAAACAGTGCACGGAGAACCGAGGACCTTTTCGTCAACCGTCTTCCCAGCATGCCGTTCTCTTTCAGGATATCATGGAGGCCGGCGCAGGCATCACAAAGGCGCTCAATGGTCTCTTTTGATGCAGTTCCTCCTAAATGTACACAAGTTGGAGACAATACAAAGATAAGAGAATGACATACAATGCAGCGTCTTCATTTCACTGGTACTGAACCCCCTCAAACATCTCTGTTGACATTTCACTGACATTTATCTAACTCCCACTGACAGTTAATTTTGGCCCTTTAGTCTTCTCTAGCTTTTATTTCCATTTTAGAAAAAAACACTTTTATAATCTATTGCAGGATGACCTAAAGATTTTTTTGTGTTTTGTGAATCTTGAAGCTGAGTGTATAAAAATATCCTCTCACAAGCACAAGCACAAGTTTAGTAATAGGACAGTGGAAAGTAAAACTACTGAGGTTGTGAAAAGTTATTTTAAGCTAAATAAATGTTGTTCCACTATTTTGGTCTTGGCTGCTACGCCTTATCCGTCGTCGTCATGTGACGTTGTAACACTGAGTGGTTTGTTATGCGTGAGCCGAGAGGCACTTGGGCGTGCTAAATAGCTGATATTTATCCTCCGAATTCTTTTCCATTCAGTTTTAAAAGTGCTATTAGTTTTCTTTTCATGGTTCTAACTCTCATTCCTGCAGTTCCATTTTGAAAAATCAAGGCTGTGCCAAACCCAATACAGATATGTTGTTTTATTCCCCGGGATTTAAATTTCATGTTTTCTTTCTCTCTGCCCGCTCTAGAACATACTCCCAAAACCAAGACATTTAACACACTCCAAGAACTACAGTACTTCCTTTAAGAAAAGGAGGATTAACTGTAGATAGATTTAAATACGCTTTTAAATATCGATGCATAACGACAAACCATATACACTGAACTGCCAGAAAAACTAGAACAGACATGCAAAATACACCCCAACACCACCTTCACTGCTTTCGTCCACCAGTGCATATATAAACTGATAGCCATCTATAGAAGGTTCATATTGTATAGGGTTTGATTAGCTGGCATTCCACAGGACCCCTGGTACGTCTCCTTTCTGATGAGTTACACCAGTATATGTCCTGCATTAATTCCGATGAACAGGACAATGCAGCCTGAGTTTAGGGTTGTGCCATTCCCAAGATCTCAAAAATTGTGGACGGTTCTGCAGGAAGTAAAGTGTTCGTTGCCTGCGGAATATTTCCTCAAGCTTGTGGAGTCCATGGTGTCTGTGGGGGACCTACCAATTATTAGACTGATGTACTAGTTTGTATGGAACTTCAGTATACAGATCCAGTAATTGTACATAGCATATGTACATAATGAGTTGATTAATAACGTGAGTGGGTGAAGGAGAGAGAGAGAGAGAGAGAGAGAGAGAGAATGCCATCCCCCTCCCATCCAGTGTCCTATCAAAGTATAAAGATTTATTGTCATGTATAACAACGTTTTTGAATAGTGATGCTTAATCCAACCATACACATTAAATCTCATGGTGTAATTTATAATCACCTGGAGCAACAGATTCGAACATTTGCAGAACAGGAAGCACCTGAGAGGTCCAGAAGACATCGGTGGCATCACTTCCTGGCATGTCTCCATGACCACGCTCAGTATCTAACACAGAACACATGAACCACAATATAAAAAAAGGCTTTACACCTACTTGATTCACATGAGTGATTCTCACAGCTTTACCCATTTGTATAGAAATTACAGGATGTTCAGTGAGGCATGAAAAGGTCAACACTGTGCACCTACACATCCTTTGATTAGCCCGGGTTCTGTGCAGACACCTGGGTGACTGCGCATTTGCATGCAGGGCGCCATGCAGGAAGCTGTCTCGGAGAGTGGGAGACATTCAACGAGCCGCTGCATTTTGGGTCGACACAGTCTAAGGTGTGTCTGTTATCAAATTTACAAATCAGGCTCTGGAGGTCATGGATAGTTCCAACAGATATGAGTTTAGCCATGTATGTGTATGAAACAAACCTGGTTTTGTTCCTTTGGCTTGAGATAAGTCAGAACTCTTGGGCCTTGGAGTTCCACTAATCACACACACACAAACGCACAAGAAAAAAAGAGTCAAGAATGGAAAAAATGTGACATTTCTTATCTGTGCATGGAAAGGCAATTTAACAACAATCTCTTAACTGTCCATCATGAACATTTTAAAGCAAATAATTACAACAGAACCCACCAAAATGGTGTGTGTTTCAGATCTGCGGTTAAATCTAATCTCCGAATCCATTTCCCACATATTCAAAAAGCTTGCCACAAGGTGTCCCTGTTGTAATGTTCTGGTACCCGCATGCACGCCGTGTACCAAACAGGTCTGATCACGGCTGATCCGGCCCGTACGCTTCACTCCCAGCACTACTAGCAATCTCTGATACATCTGGAAGTTTGCATACTGTCAGTGTATGCAAACTGGTCAGAGTGAAAATGTGCATGCAACAGACAGGAAACCACAAGGCTGTGTGCTTGCGTCCGAGTCGTTCATGCAATGTCACTGTGAGTCTTTATCTTAAAAACAGTGCTGATACATTGCAACTTTTGCGTCTTGCATTCGATTGTGATGGAGGTGGAGGTACAGAATGACGTGGTGACGATGGGTAGTTCTTCGCGCTACAGCCGGGTGTGTTTTAGCCATCGATTTTGTTTGGCCCTCTTAATGACTTGATAAGGCCTCTTTGTTGATGGACTCCTTTAGTCCGAGACGTGATCTCATCGTCAGAGTCTTGAGTGAATCTACACTGCTGGGTAACAGAGCAGCCTTCCCTTATAATCTAATACTGCTCCATTATCAAGTGTATCACAGAGAGAGAGAGCACAATAGAAAGAGAGAGAGAGAGAGAGGATCGAGAGACAGACAGAGAGGGAAGAGATAGTGACAGAGAGAGGGGGGGCAAAGAGACAGTAAGGGAAGAGATAGTGACAGAGAGACAGAGACTGACAGAGAGGGAAGAAAGAGACACAGACAGGAGAGAAAGAGAGACAGCGAAAGAAAGTGTGTGTGTGTGTGTGTAAATTTATCGTAAATTTATCAAGTTTATATATAACCTCATTTACAAACTTACCCGATTTCTCTCTCTCTCTCTCTCTTTCTTTCTCTCTCTCCTACCAAGTATTAGACTGGTGTACCAGTTTTTCAGGCACTTCAGTATATGTATTTCTATATATCCTATATTATTTCACTACACATGTTTGTAGGGCTTTTACTCTGTCCGTGTTGACAAAGCAATTCCAGGACAGGTGTTTATGCATGTCATGTCATGAGACATGAGACATGACTTGCTACTTCTTGACAGTAAAAGCCAACGGCCCTCTCTGATTATTCAGCCTGATGCTTTGGTGCTGACAGACTGTCTACTATATAAAGTGCATTGGAGTTGAAATTAAATGACGAAGCTCAAAGTGCAGTTTTCAGGTGTAATTCGAATACATTTCTATCAGCTGAACAGCTGCACCACTTTCTATATCTGTTATTCACTCCCTTTAAGAGAAATAGAAAAAGAATAGAAGACTAATACAACCATGGGTTAAGTTGTCATTGACTCTAAATCCTTTGCAGCGAATGATTGCCTGAAGTCTGGACGCATCTCACTCTGTCGATCTCTCTTAGAGATCATATTGTGTATTTTACAGTAGTAGGAGTTACGTCACACATGTGCAAGTCATAAGCAAGTCTTAAGGCTTAAACTTTAAGTCTCAAGCGAGTCACGTCCCTGCTGTAAGTCAAGCAAGTCTCAAGTCAAGTCATTCAAATTAGTATGCCCTAAGTCCATAATTTAAATGTTTCCAGAGTTAAATAAGGTAAAAGTGCTGAGAAATACTGTTTTTCTTGGATCTGCCAAAAGCTGCTTCTCATATCATATAATTTTTTTTCTTGTTACAGTAATGTGAAAGAACTTGGGACACCCATTGAAAAGCTTAGCATTTTTAAAGATATATATAACATGCAGACATTTAATCTTCATTCGAACAACAATAAGAGAGACGGAGACAGTACAACCAAACACATACAACTATAGAAATGTCTTCTGAAATTATTGGTTCAAATTCTTGTGAGGAAAACATCCTGTATTTAATACAACTTAAACTGCCTGAAGGTAGAATCAGGTGCAGCACATAAGCCGCAGTTGATTAGAACAACATTAGAGCTGATTTTGGAGGAGTTTTGTCTTATTTAAACCTCAGACATTTAGTTCGGTTTGCTCTGGATTGTTGAGGTGAGTGGTATCACCATGATCACCAGATCCAAAGATCTCTCTGAGGCCTTCAGAAAGAAGAATGATGGTAGATGCTGTACTACATCAGCTGTGGTGAGAACTACCCTACCACCATGATGACATTTTAGGATGTCATCACTGACTTCTCAAACTCATCTGCATCTACAACCTCCTTTCTGAAGGCCTCAGAGTGACCTTTGGATCTGGTGATCACGGTGATACCACTCACCTCAACAATCCTGTCTAAGGTTTAAATATGACCGACTCCTCCAAAATCAGCTCTAGTGATCATCTGCAGCTGATGTGCTGTTTCTGATTCTAATTTTAGTCATTTTTAGTGTTCAGTTTTTTCCTCACAAGAAATCATTACTTAAAAAATAATTGGTTAAAAGAGATTTCATTTTCAATTTAGTTTGAGTAATATATCTCTATATCTTATTTTATGCTATTTTGCAATACTAATTAGACACTAAATGTGGACAGGAATGGTATTTCACTTCTGTTTACAGCTCATGGCCTCATTTACTGTGCACTTTGCTTTTCCCGTATGTATTGTGGAAAGTACCAGACAGCACAATCAGACAATATATTCACCTAGGACTTTTCCCAGTGGTACTTTTCCATGAACTTTAAAAACTTTTTGAGTCAGGGATCAGTAATTCCCAGCAATGATTGATTTCCTTTTATGCCTTTGCAGCAATAAAGCAATTCATTTTGGACAGAATTTATTACTGTAACCCTTAAATCTTAAGTCTTAAAGGCCAGACATGTTAACAGAATTCTTGCGGACAATGGTTTCTAATAAGAGGGATCAGCTGACTATAAAATATTTTATTGCTGTTCTGGATGAGAACAAGCTGCTAACAGATTACAACAGCTCTTAAGGTTGCTGTTACATGCAAAAAGAAGTACTGATATCTGGTAAATAACAAGACAAACATGAAGCAGGAGATTAAATAACGATATAATGATAAACCGTGTACCTATGCTTGGTGGGCATGTGTGTGAGCGTTTCTGAAGATTCCTCCGTCCTTTGCGAGTAAAAAGGCCTCGAGTGCCCTTGCTGGGATGACTTTGTACTTGAGGTAGGCTCATCAATGTCCTCGCTTTGTGGAGCTACAGACATATAGACACAAAATCACATGTAAACATTCACGCTGTTCTGAAAAACACTAGAGGAAATCATTAAAAAGAAAATTGTTTACACTATAAATACACTATAGAAAATAAAAAAATAAAACATGACAGGCTGTTATAGGAAATTAATCCACAGTTAGGTGTTACTAATGGTACCAACTAGGTGGTGTGTCACCAGTGGTTCCAGCCTGATGGTGTGTTACCAACCCGAAGCGGATGTTTTTTACTCCTCTTATACCACAAAGGTTTTCCAACAATTTTGAATCAGATAACACATGGTGATTTTTAACCATTTGTGGTTACATATAATGTTGTGGAATGCCCTCGAGACAAGTTACTGCCTGTTATCACTTATGCAGATCAAGACAACAAACCATAAACAACTGTTCCTTCACTAGTCTCTCTTTTTTCTTCCTTATGAGGTTAGTAAGCCATCCATTGTGTCACAATGCTCCTGAGAAAGTCATCTGTTCACTGGTTTTCTTCCGGACACTTTCCTAAAACCTGTTTTTTTTCGATTACGCAGATCAATCCCCTGTGAAAGTCTCTATCAATTATTTTTTTTATATTGGGTGTTCATTCAATCCTAAAGCTTCAGTTGTACAGGTAGGATGTCGAGTAAGTTATAAAGTGTAGACACAAACTCCTGCACATGCAGCCTGAGTGTTCTTGCTCAGTACTGTGGACATGACTTTGTTTATAACAGAGGTCTATTCTTTGAGTGAGTGACATGCTCAAACCGGTGTCAGAGAGTCTTTTAATGAGGGTGGATGGAGGACAGGATCTAGGTTACGCTAGAAAGGTGCTTTACTCGCCCTTCACAATGGACTGACACATGAATAGTGAGAAATGAATGGAGGACAAAAGTATTGTGCCAGCGATCTCTTCTCTTATTCAGCAGCATGCTAACCTTTTCTCCCCAGCTCACTCACTTCGTTCCTTCTTCGCTCTTTATGTCACTCTATGTCATTCTTTCTCTGTCATCTGTTTAGATATCTGGGCTGTTACAGATGACTGGGATTAAAGCAAGGGTCAGCATCTCATTAGTGACTGTCCTGCTCTACACCAAATCAGCCATAACATTAAAACCACCTGCCCGACCACAGTGCTGGCCTGTCAAGCTATGGACTTGACAAGACCTCTAAAGGTCTGCTTTGGTATCTGGCACAAAGATGGCTACCAACAGATCCTTCTCTGGCTCTTGTATCATATTGGACCAGACACCCAAGCCTTTACCTATCAGTGACTCTTGGAGGTCCAGGACCCTGTAGTCGGTTCATCAGTTGTCCTTCAATGGACCTCTTTTGGTAGCTACTAACCCATGTATACTGAGAACATCCCACAAGACCTGCTGCTTTGGAGATGCTCTGACTAACCATAACAGTTTGGCTGTTGACAAAGTCATTCAGAACCTTACACTTACCCATTTGTCCCTCGTCTAACACATCAATTTCGAGAAATGACGTATTCACGTACTGCCTAAAATATTCCACCCCTTAACAGTTCCTATTATAAGAACATAATCAGTGGTATTCCCTTCACCTGTAAGTGGTTTTGTGGTGGTAAGGTTATGGCTGATCTGTGTAGAACACCTATCATGACCGTCATGCATCTATGCTGTAGCACATCTTTTTCTCTGCCTCCACATACCGTTTGAGTGTTGAGTCATAGAGGGTATCAGCGTAAGCGATCTTGCTCTGACGAGCCTTTTCCGAGCTCCTCCTGAACCCTTTTTGTCCGAGTGCTCAGCTGGAGGTTTCGGGATGCCTTTTTCAACCTCAGTGCAATCTTTGTCCGGTGAAGGTGGCAGCCTGGGCTTCTGATTTAGAACAAACTGTTAATATTTGCTGTCATTATTCTGACTTCAGAGGAGCTTTTAAAAACAGCCTTACATGTTCCAAAGGTGACAGGCGGGTCCCTGAACTCGGCCTGGAATCAGGAGC
Source organism: Duopalatinus emarginatus (assembly GCA_028565595.1). NCBI lineage: Eukaryota > Metazoa > Chordata > Actinopteri > Siluriformes > Pimelodidae > Duopalatinus > Duopalatinus emarginatus. Next base: position 6,267,975 of record JAOVVF010000025.1, on the reverse strand, counting down.
CTCGAAATTCCTAGCATGAAGGCTGAACAATATGAAAAATCTTTTTAAGCATGCAAAATAAAAAAAAAATACATTCCTGAATTAAAAAAAAATAAATAGTTTTTTCTTTCTCAAAACCACCTGAATGAAGATGGCGGTCGCCCATCACGTGATCCTCCAAACAGCTGCCGATGCTCCTCTAGTGGGGTGAAGGGCCGCTGTGTACGAAGAGTCCTGAGAGAATGCCGGGCTTCTGTCACTATCTGTGCACTCGTCTGTCTTCCATTGTCATACCCGAGGTAGAAAGGTCCCTGCTTTTCCTGCTTATGTTCCACCGAGGCCATGTGTGGCTTTTACTGTGCTGGTTTAAGGAGCAGCGCAAAATGGAAGAATTAAACTTCTCTGCATAGCAGTGAGGAAAACATGTGATGAGGACTCTAAACCACCTGAACCTGAAAAAATAAAGACAAACAAAAATAGACAAACTTACTTAAGTTCTGTTATACCTATCACATGGTATTTGGAGTACTGGGACCTACTGCAATATGAACTAAATAGCGACTATATTCAGAAATGCAGTACGAATTAGAGAGTGTCTCAAACTGGATAGATATTGATTGATAAATCACTGCCATCCATTTGGAGTGAAAGCGTCTGATAAGAAGGCACGATAAGACAATATGAGCAACCAGATTCTTTGTTTGCCTGTCTGTTTAGTTAAACCCAGTCCCAAACTCTTGCATAGGGCTTGCATGGCAATGTTCAATGACCAACTTGTTTACAATTTTAACAGTGAAGATGTTTTAAACAGACAGCAAGTGCAACGCAGTGACACTAGGTGTGTTTACATGCAAAGACGTTCTCTAATCCGATTGAATACATTTTGATTAGATTCAGATGGAGGTGTTTACATGTACACTCCACTTAACAATCTGATTAAAGTAATCTGATCCAATATAATGCGCATGCGTAGAGTAACATTTACTGACCAGTTTTTTCGCTCCCACCATGTTGAAGATTGTAAGCTTCTGCTGTGACGCTTGCACATGTGCAGAATGTAGATAAACTATCTGTTTGGGAATGTAATCAGATACAGGTGTTTACATGGCTATTATTTTTTTACTTAATAGATTATTTAAAGAATCACCCACATTGTTCAATTGGAAAGAAAATGTAATTAGAATGGCCCCAATTAGATCACTCTATTCCAGCTGAGGTGTATATATGGACGTATTCTATTCCAATTGAGCTATTAGTCGGATTATTAACAAATTTTCAGGCTGCATGAAAACATACCTACTATCTGTACCTGTATTTATTTACACCGCAGGCTTGTGGTTATGTGCAGCCTTATGATGGAAAAGTTCAATTCCTGCACAACTGAAACGCCCATGAGCAAGGCACTGAACCCCCAACTGTTTCCCAGCCATTGTAAAGAGAGTTGCCCACTGTTTCTGGCAAGTGTGTGCAACGCCCCCCTAGTGTGTGCGCTCACTGCATGGATGGATTAAATTCAGAAGTCAAATTCCTCTGTGTGCAAGCACAGTTGTCAATGAGACACTTTACAAAACTTATGAACAAACACAGAACATTCCACATACATTAGTCTGTGGTTAGTTTTCCAAGAACCTTCTTTAACTGTTTAGAGAAGTAAGTGTTGGTAAGAGTGAAAGATTTGTGTATTGCGATAGTTAGGGGAACATTAATACAACCAAACCAGAACATTCCCCAAAGTTTCTCCAAATGTTTCCATGTTATGGACATTAGAAAAACATCCATAATCCAAAACATGCAGCCGAAAAAAATAACTAATGTTATATTTCCTAGCAAACTATATAGGAAAACCAAACAAACCTTCAAGAAATGTTTCTGTAATCAAAATAATAATAATAATAAAAACATGAAACTTGGAAACCAAAAACCGTTTTGTAAATATAAACTGTTCTGTAAATATTGTGCATGCAGTAAATTCAGCTATTCAGTTTTTAAAAAAGCAGAATAAATATTTTCTCTATGAGATTAGTGACAAAACATACAACACAGTAAAAATATTTTCCTATAAATTGCAGCTGGTAATATGCACCCGTTGCATATGCAGAACTTGCGATGTTGGTGTTGACACTTCAACGTATATCTATCTACAGTGAGCTTGCAATATGTGTTATGCAAGTATGCATTACGCTTTTGTCATGCTTGCGTAGTTGGTTATCTTAGAATCATGCTTTCTTAACAAGCCACAGAACAAACATTTAACTAATCATATATGGAGGCTTGAGTCAACACAGCTTCCTCGATAAATACTGCTTAATTTGATTCACTTGAGTGAATTCACGTAAATGAATTAACACCGTGAGAAATTCAGCGTTATCATTTGTTGTGCAAGAACTCTTTTGCTATATTATGAGTGGTTACGCGTCACAGACCGACTTTCTACTTCTGGCAGGGATGGTGACAGCAGCAAACCAAGTGGTAAAACCGGGAATGCTGCACCTCAGATTCATTTGTTACGTGGGAACTCCAATGCCTGTGCTTTCTCTAATGTGTGTGTGTGTGTGTGTGAAGGCAGTATAAAAAGGGAAAGGTTGGGCACTTTTATTATTTGGTCAATTAAAATGCTCAATATTGTCCTAATGAATGGGCTGGGCTGATCAATTAGTTGACCCTTTTTACCCTTATTCACAATTCCTCGTGAAGCTTGAATATACAGACTTGTACAGCTTGTTTCAGAGGTAAGAATGAAAGAAAGGAGGTAGAATGGTACATTGCATAGGTAACTGTGGTTCAGCTACGGAGTGAAACCAGACAGTCCACCAGGATCACTTGGTTTGATGACAATGGCCATGGCCTTGATGCAGCAAGAGAATTTTATTAGCAAGGGATTGAGCAAACAGGAAAACTCCACTAGTGCTGAAGGAAACCACCCTGGCGGTTCTCCAATCAGACGTTGACCCATGGTTACATAACTTTTTGGTTTACATAAGCCTCTCTGCTTATATAGCTTGCTTAGAAAAGGTCTCTTTAGGCCTGCCTGGTTTGAGCTGGGCTCCATGCAGTGAAATACAGGCACACACTAGTGTACACTAGTTGGGCAGTGCGCACACATGCCCAGAGCTGTGGATAGCCCCTTATCTGCAGAACCTGGGAAGCATTTGTGGGGTTAGATGCCTTGCTCAAGGGCACATCAGTCGAGTCTTGTTGGTTATGGGGCTCGAACCTGGGACCTACTGGTCCCGAGGCAGGTTCTGTAATCACAAGGGTTGCGGCAGCCCCATTGTTACTTGTAGTATTCTTACGAGTATAAATGTTCAGTGGGGTTCAGATCAAGACTCTCTGCAGGACACTCGAGTACTTCCACCCCACCCTTAACACACGGTCATGCTAGAACAGGTTTGCACCAGTAACGTAAAACCTCTACAGTGATCAAATACATACTATACAATTACACGGTTTAAACTTTGTGTTTAAATGTGTGTTTAAGTACCACATCTGGATGTGATGGTCAGGTCTCCACATAATTTCATGCATATAACGTATATGGACTGTTGTTTTTTTCAGGCAAAACAAATAAAACATCTGGTACTCATGCAGTGTAGATCTATAGAAACAGATGTGTTTTGTAGACCTGAGCTTCTTGTAAAACCTAAAGGTTTTGGCACATGTCGGTTATTAAAACTCTAAATTTAATGTTATAGAAACATATTTAGCAAAAGGTATAGAGTGAATATATATTTAGACTCTCTTTTTTCACAATTTAACTATACTGATAATGAATAATAATCCTGAAGAAGAGCCTGTATGACCCAATTCGCTTTAAATGTCTTCATTTTGTAAAGTGGAGAGAAAATAAAATTAATATCCATGTGGAAAAGAAAGACTGACTGCTGTATACTAACACACTACAGGTGAGAAGCTGGCAGGCGCGTGAGCACGCCTGCGCGCGTGCACGCTGCGTCACTATAGCAACGCGTGTAAGCGCTTGCAGGAGTTCAAGCACGACAACGTAAACAGTGCCGAAGTGTCGTAAAATAAATGATAATAATAATAATAATAATAACAAAAATAAAAACAATTTTAAAGCCCTGTAATGCTATTAAATGTCAGTACATTGTCTGAAACACGCTTTTACAGACACACGTGTTGTATACAGAGCTACAGACCAACCCTGTCATTCTACAGACTAATAACCATAATTACTTTTATACAGAATTATATCAGCTGCACCAAACGAATGTCCTCTTTCTGTCTGATAATATTTACAAATGTTTAAATATGTATATGTTTACCTTTTTTTAAACTGAAAGCAGTTTGTTTCTTCGTCCCGTTGTCTTTACTCTGTCTTCAGAAACTGCCTAGTAACCGTGCACGCGCCAATAGTGCTCGTGGTGACGTAGTGCCGCGCGCGCACGCGGAGGTCAGGAGGCTAATGACAGACAGACAGACAGACAGACAGACAGACAGACAGATAGATAGATAGACAGACAGACAGACAGACAGACAGACAGACAGATAG
>JAOVVF010000025.1:6240864-6251369 GCA_028565595.1 Duopalatinus emarginatus | reverse complement strand
TAATAATGATAAGAAGAAGGAGACAACATGCAAAGTTGATCCGAAGAATAATGGGCAAGAAATAATATTTGAGAATGTTTTAATATCTTAAATATTAATCGTGAGTGATTTTGTTTAAAATGTGTGATTTAATAAACAATGGGCCTCAATTATCAAATAGATTTAAAAAATAACGACGGTTTTTATTTCAGCCACACGGATTTAAAAGGAAAAAGAGAGATTTTTTTCATATGAATGACAAGAACAAAAATACATAAGCCAACTCAAATCCATAAATTAGGACAATGACGCAAGGAGGATATTAGCCGACCAGCTAGAACGACTATCAGCTGGCATTAAGCTGATTATTTCTGGTGAATATAATCTGGCTAATTATTAGGTTTTGACTCAAATTAGATCCAGCACTAATTCAATTTGTTTCAACAAAGCTTGAAATTACTTCTATTCTGTCACATTTAAAAGAAAGTGCATGTCCGGTGCATGTCAACCTCTAGTTAGCTGTATGTTCCCTGGTGGCATCATTGGTTTCGTCTAGTATTTATCAGGTTTCCATGCAACATGTTTCCTCGTATGTTTTTAAGACAGTATCACCAAGTCGCCAAGACAGTGTACATATCTTTTTTATGTCAAAATATTTACAATGTCTCCTCATTTTGGCCTTTTCTGGAGATCTTGTGCTTGCGAATATTACGTTGTATTGGTGTCGGCACGAGTCCAAATAACTTCCACTTTTGTACTTCTGAGAAATTCTTGTTCGTTCACCACATTATCTCCGAGCCCCTAGTGCGCTTTCCCTATTACGGAGTTTTGCAAGTGTCGCTAAATGATAATCAGCTGCATCGTGATCGTGCTTTGTACTTTACATGCGATTAGTATTCATTAATATGCGTTTAAGCAAATCAGCATTATGGGAACCAATTTGAAGTTGGCCTATAAAAAGATACGCACCCAACTTCATGCAAAGATAGATAAATGAGGCCCATTATGTGAGGTCTAACTTATTGGTGTGTCTGTGTGTAAAAATAAGAACGTCTATTAAAAAGACTACACACTTTTTCATTTTCACAACACCTACACAAGGCTATTCATAGTTGTTTTTTTGGGGGGGGGCAGGAGAAGCGGTGTTTAAATCTTGACTTCCTCCATGAGTGGTCCGAACCCCTCTGACAAATATTTCAATACTTCATATTTGAAAAAAAAAGAACTGGTACTGACTGTGCCATCACAACATTACTTGACTTTAAGCATGATGTTTTACATATTTCACACAATGCATTTGCAGGTACATACATGCATAGTGGTGGGAGGACAACACAGAACACTGGGGATTTCGTCATCAGTATTATACAATTGTAATAAAAGCTGAGCTTTCCAAAACGACCCCGCCCCACAACCCTGACCCCCTCCCGCAAAAGCGACAACAAATTCTTTCGTCGCTTTGTTTGTAGAACTTTGTTGCTTATGTATAAATGCACACATTCCCTTAACATTTCTTACTGTCAAGAAATTGTATGCAACCAGGTTGCAGTTAGAACCAAATGGGGACCTGAATGTTTTTTTTTACGGTAACCCCTTTCAACCCTGAGCCACGGTGATGCAGTTTGCATATAGAGACGGGAAGTCTCTAAATTCAACTATCTGTGTTTTTTTTTTTTTTTATGATTTTGGCTACCAGCATCTCCAACATGTTCAAGTAATTTGGCAAATATACAAATGATAGCTTATTGTTTTCAGTAAAGATGGCTTTCACAAGGAAAGCCTACCCACCACTGAACGCTGCCATAAGCTATGGTAATGGTTTATGCTCTGTCCTTCAAGCCTTTGGGAACACACGGCCTCAATAAAGCACAGGGCCCAACACTGATTATTTAGCACCCAGTATGGCAAATGTATGGAAATGTTCACAAGGCAGGAAAACTTGTTATTAATTTGGCTACACGGATTTGCCATAGCTCCCGACTATTAGCTAGAGAGTATTCTTCCACCAGCTAAGCTTTCACTTAAAAACATTTAAAAAAAATTTCTTGTTTTTTTTTTTTTTTTTAATAGTTACATACAGTACCAAACAAAGAGGAAGTCATTTCTCTTATTATATCTGTGCCACAATAAGGTATTACTTCAGTTCTGATATTAGACTTCAGAATCAGACTACGGTGCTATCAAAACTGAAACTGTCAGCAGAATCCAAAGTCAAGACAGAAATCAAATCTGTATGTTACTTATTAAATTTGCAAGGGATATACACTGAAGTGCCAGAAAAACTGATACATACATAGGCTGATCATGGCTTTATAATGGTATGTGTCCCGTGGTTAGGCCTCTTTCAACAGGACAATGCACCACCACACATGTCTAAAGACGCCAAATTACGGTTAGAGAAAGAGTTATCTGAGTTTGGGGTTTTGCCGTTCACATCTAAGTCACAAGATGTTAACGCATCTGGGACTCCAAGCAGGTGGAGTCCATGCCTCCAACTGGTGGACAAGTATCGCTGGCACTTCAGTGTGTCTATATATATATAGTGTGTCTATAGATAACTCATGTGACCTTTGCCTCCTAAATTTTATTCTCAGTAAGATTAATGATTAAAGTGTAAGTGCTCGATGATGACTTTTGGCAAAGCAGGAAGTCACCAAAACTCTTTTCAATGTCTTGACCATGAAAACGATTGAATATTTAATACCCTCAAACTTTAAATCTGCTCTCTTTTTCCAGTAGAATGATTCTGGAGCTTGGCATTGTTAAGATTGTTAAGAGACGAGGGGTTCCTGAAATTGGGTGTCAATTAATTTATCTCGTTCGTCGACAAGAAAGCTGGCTGGGACTTCAGTGTGGGTCCTGTGTGCAGTCATTCAGAATGGTGTGTTTCCCGCACTGAAGGTTAGATTCTCCAGAGCTGTAGACTGTAAACAGGCATAGGTTCCAGTGCTTGGTGCTGGCGGCAGGCTTGGCAATGGATGGCATGAGTCTGTGATGGATGGAAATTTGTCTGTGGGGTTTTGTTTTTTGCAGTTCGAGTCTGTATCAGAAATAGAACAAGAGAAATCAGTTAGTTACATACTGCATAGCATCAACGACTTTGAGTCACCTTCCCAAATCGACTAGTACTTGACTTCAGTGTGCTGACTTTATGTTGTACGTCCACTAAAAGGAAATCTTGATATTACAGTGATAAGTGTGTGCCTCCAAATTTGTGGCAACAGTTTCAGACAGAACCAATTATGGGTGTGGTGTGATGGTCAGGTGTCCATATACTTTTGGCCTCATCTCTTCTCATATATTTGAGGATGATTCTGAAGTCTGCCTCCTTAAACAGTGCGTAATACCTTGCACACTTCCTAATATTGTCATTATGATCATCGTTCTTGTCACTTGGATTTTAACCAATACATGCAAAATGCTTTTTATACTATCTTTTAAAACGAGTCAAATTAAATGCAGTTACTTTTTACTGACCTTTGAAACCATTTCAGCCAGGCACCCAGCTCTGACTGGACTGAGTTGTCCCATTGAAGCTGCCAACAGGGTTCAGGCTGATGCCATTTTGCACCAAAGCATCAAAGTTATAGTCAAGTTCATCAGCGTCCATTAGATCTGAGCGGATTATGGAGTCCACATCACAGTCAAGACTCCCGTTGAACATGTCCAAATCCAAGTCTGTGGGAAAGCGTTCTGTTCCTGAAATTCCCAATCCATTACTGCCGTTCAGCCCGGAGTAAACAGAGGCCTCACTCAGCAACATGGAGGAGTGCTGCTGGAGATGCTGCTTGGCAGATACTACATTATTAATGTCATTGGCCAGGCTTGGGTGACCAGTTTTGGGGAGTGAGTGCAGTGATCCCTGGCCATTGGAGCCCTGATGATGTCGGTTGTTCTGGAGAAGGCCGCTCTGACCTTTGAACCCAGAGGCAAATGATGACATCATAGGGTCTTTGGGGTGCATGAGGCCATTGCGAAGACGGGAACTCTGAGAAGCAACGGCCGCACTGGTTTGTGATATGAGTGGGTCAGACTGTGTCATCATGACATCACTGTGGCTGTGGGAGCCTAGCGAGTCAGAGTTTAGAAGCTCCTGAAGGGTGGTGTTCCCAAAACGAGAAATGCTGGAGAAAGATGCTTGCTTGTTCTCCTGGATGGTCTGCATTGGTGTCTGGCGTAATGCTCCAGTGGAGGGACCAAAAATAGAATTACCAAACGCTCCACTACTGCTGGCACCATTTGGTGAGGAAGAGGAGGAGCCTGAGGAGGAAGTGGTGCTCCCAAAAGTGAAAGTGGAGCCATCCTGACCTGCCTTTGTCGATGGGGCAAGTGTTATGTTGTCCAACAGGTCATCCATAAGGTTTTCAGTTAGCCCATCATTGAGGTTCATTGTGCCTAGCCTTGGAAGCTCTGCTGGGCATTGCTTGGAGTTGGATGAGGATGAGGAGGGAGGAGAAAGGCTGCTGGAACTTGAGTAGAGCATTGGGGAAAGGGGTGGGCCCAACTCATCATCTGGAACCTCATCCAACTCAGCATTGGCTAGGATAGGTGACAGGCGGCCACTTATTGTGCTAGCGTTGGAGTTTGTTCGTGAACGGAAGTCAGTCCAGCAGGAATCTAGTTCATCACTGCTGCGTGACGTAGGACTACCTGGCCACTTGGACAGTCCTCCAGCGGACACGTTCTCTAGCGATCCCTCCTGGGCAGCCTGTAACGCTGCCTTCTTTTTAGCTGCACGTCCTCGCGCACCCTTGGTGTACTTGTTTCCGTTGTCCATGGAGACCGCACGACGACGTGGTGCCTTGCCTCCCCTCCCCCCTTCGGGGTTTATCATCCACCATGAGCTCTTTCCAGTTCCTTCATTCTGGACACGGACAAAACGGCTGTGCAGGGACAGGTTGTGCCGGATGGAATTCTGCAGCAAAGAAAGAGAAACGGATGAGATTAGTATGTCATAAAACAACTTTGCTTTTTTACTACCGTTACCACAAATGACGCAGAATGTGTATCTATATGTAAGTGCAATCTTTGTTTACTATCTGAAGTAATAAGGTGAAGAAATTATGTGCAACAAGGAACCTTCTTGTTTGCATATGTTAACATAACACAAACACGCAGACATTCAATGGCGCAAGTTACTAGCGGACGAAATGAACCATCCGAGTCATACAACTCGGTGACGTAACGCATTACAGGACACAATAACTACACCAAAGGTAGCCTGGACAAAATAGATACCATTGTGCCAGTAGTCCAATTGCAAAGAAAAAACGTGCAGACAAATGAACAAAAACACCAAGCATAAAGTTTCTCAGGAAGGTGTTGTGCCAAAACAGCTGTAATGTATCTTGGCATCGACTCTTGAAGTCTCTGGAACTGTAGTAGAGAAATGGAAAAGATATTCCCTCAGCTTGTGACCATAGACTTTGTTGGGGAGGGCCGACATTAATAAAGACATGGCTTCAGTGAAAAAAAGTAAGTCGAGAGACTATGACACATGTTATGCTATTGTTACTACTGTTTAATGTATTTTCAGAGTAACAGGTAGTTGAGAGTCAGTGGAGATTTACACTGTTGAGCTAACAAGGTAACATTAACCAGGGTTGCCAGGTATCAGTCATATCCTTCAGCCAACTATAACACAGTTTTCTTCTTTTTTTTGCCACTGTGGTCTGCACACATTCCTGATGCACAGGTGTTATCCAATCTGCGTTATCCAATTCCTTTTCCCGATTTTTCCAATTCCCAATCACAACCCAATGTTCTCCCAACAGAAATGGTTTTGTACATCATTGCACACACTCAAATTATTCTATTTTTTTGTGCAAATAGCCAGGTTTTTCTAATTTAAACCCTATGAAGACTGTAGTGTAGATATACACTGAAGTGCCAGAAAAAAAATAGGTACAAATGAGCCTATGCAAAATAGCCTGGCGGTGGCTCCATAATGATATAAGATTTGTTTAGCTGGCATTCTACTGGACCCCTGGTACATCTATAAATGTCTCTGATATGTAAACGCTATGTATGCCTCCTTTCCGATGAGTTACACCCGTTCATGTCCTGCATTCATTCTAGTGGGTTTGGCCTCTTTTAACAGGACAATGCGCCACCACTAGACGTCTAGAGACACCAAATTATGGTTCGAGGAACACTCGTCTGGAGGATTTGCCATTCCCACCTAAGTCACCAGATCTCAACATTATCAAACACATCTGGGATGTCATGCAACACACTGTAGAACACAGAAATCCTACACTTCAGAAAACACCAGAATTGTGGAGCGTACTGCAGGAAGGATGGTGTTCATTACCTACAGAATTTGTCCACAAGCTTGTGAAGACCATGCCGTGCGTTACGTACTCTTCAAGGAAAAACAGTGTATTTGCACCTTGCATCCAGAACAGAACAGAACAGAACAGATGCTCATCCCACACAACCTGAATATTATATACGCCTACACACAATAAAGAAACACAACAAAGTGGAACACATTGTCCAGGAAACACAACGCATTCTTCAGTTCATATGCTGCACCTGTCACCTAGATCGGCGGGCATATTACGTCATTACTCCAGGCATGATCCAAGGTTAATGATAATACTGCGAGTTCTCCCATCTCTCTGGAGATATGACTTAATGTTTATGCACACGAGCATCTTGGTGTGTGTGTGTGTGTGTGTGTGTGTGTGTGTGTATGCACGTGACTAGAGGAACGAAGCTGAGGGAAGGTAATGACTAAAATCTCAATGGAGAAACATGTTGTGAATGAAGTAATTAAGGCTTGTTCTCTCTCTCCATGGTATACTATAAGCAGAGACACATTTTTCATGCATTTTCTTAAAAAAAAACAAGGAAAAAAAAAACAAACCTGGGAGTAATTAGGATTCTTACTCTTTCTCCGAATTACTCCCAATCACATCAACAATAACACACCAAGCCCAAGGCAGCCAAGGGTTTGGATTTATACTCGCGCCCACACACTATTTGGCGTGCCTGCAAATGTAGCACCACACACACACACGCATTTACAGCCTCTATTAACGCCAACAAGGATACACAAGTACACAATATGTTTACTTAGAATCTCAAACACATTCGTTTCTGGTTATCTAAGCCATAAAAAACACAATAATATTACTGAGTATGTATTTGTTATTATCCTGGTCAATGGATCATGGCAAATCCGGATTTTTTCCTGGGAACGTAGTTTGGGAACGCCTTTAAATTCCTTAATTCATAACTAATACTGAAATACCCATACAATACATTTACCTTAACACACAGTTCAGCTATTCTGTATTATTCAATACGTTTTAGCTATTGATGTTTTGATTTGTGCGTGTGTGTGAATGTGTGTGTGGTGTGTGTGTGTGTTTTGCGTGTGTAGGGCTGTTAACTGAGAGCCCAGCTGCATGCTGAATCTCTCTGGAACACAGAGGCCTTTTTGTCCTTCAGCAACATGTGGTAACAATCTATCAATGTCAGCAGCTACACACACTCACACACACTCACACACGCATGCACACATTTTTAACTTTACTCTTCTACTTTTATCGAGGTGAGAGAACTGAGAGAACTATGTGATGCACAAATACGTTCGGGGAGCGAAGCCAAAGCTACATAGCTAAAGGTCATGAAGCTGAAAGTTGTGTTGTTCTGTTTTGTGTCGTTTTGTGCGTCTGGGTGACTATCCTGACACTGATTTGTCCAACAATCCTGTAACCGAGCCCCTGGTGCATCACCAGGAGGTCAAAAGGTCATGCCGAATCACTTGGTTTCCATATGCCACAGCCTTACGTGCTCCTCCGCTTCCTTAGCGGCCAGGCGGGAAAAAGTCAGCACTTCAGTGGCTCTAGTGTCGAGGCTGGAGTGCACAATAAGTCAATGCGGTCTAGCCACGCCCACATTTCACTGATGTTCCTCAGCTGATTGGACGGTTTTGCTGACCTGACTTTGGCCCTCACCCACGACGTAGCATTCCTAACTTATTCTCACAGCATGTCCTTTATCTTACACACACACACACACACACACACACACACACACACACACACACTGTTTATTCCAAACCCGCAAAGCAATGCGACACAACCCAATACAACATAACACAATCTAGCACAACACAGCACAATACAATGCAATTGAACCCAGCACAATACAACACAAAATAAGGCAATACAACACAACCCAATGCAATACAACACAATGCAAGATAACACAACAATACAACACACTGTAATACAACACAATTCAACAAAGCACAATACAACACAACATAACGCAATATAACACGTCTCAATATAACACAACAATACAACACTACGTAACACAATATACCATGACTCAATACTACACAACACAATACAATGTTATGCAAGATAACACAACACAATAAAACAAGACTCAATACAACACAACACAACACAACGCAATACAACACAATACAACATAACGCAAGATAACGCAACACAACGCAATACAACACAGTATAACATAACACAACCCAACATGATCCAACACAATGCAATGCAACACAACACACTGGTTTCATTTCCATCTCCAGTCGGTCTGATTGAGATAAATCAGTGGACTGTCTAATCCAGGAATAAATGAGTCAGACTGAAGATGAGATGATGTCACCAATAAGTAATGTGTACCTTTTGTGCACTTTTCTAGAGGGACCTGGTGACATAATAAGTGATGGAAAAACGCTTGTGTGTGTGTGTGTGTGTGTGTGTGTGTGCGCGCTCACTCTGTTTATGTGTGCATGTATTCCATGGAGGCAACTAATCCTTTCTGAGTCTCTTGGTAGAATTCACATGCATCATAACAACGAATGTGCACACACTCACACACTCACACACACACACACACACACACACACACACACACACACACACACTGCAGGGAAACAAAACTTAACAAAAGTTTAAGGCAAGGTCATTTTAAGTGTACAGACGGGCTTGTCAGGAGAAGTGGAGAAGTTTTCCCAACACAGAAGTTTCTGTGAAACACTGTGTGTGTGTGTGTGTGTGAGTGTGTTTATGTGTGTGTGTGTTTCATTTCCAGGAATAATTATTGAGCCTTGTTGCTCGGTAGGAAATTTATAGTTCTCCAAGCAGTTGATTTAATAAGGGAGGGAGAGACAGAAATTGAGTTTAAGAAAGAGATAGATAGATAGATAGATAGATAGATAGATAGATAGAGCAAGAGAGAAAGAGAGAGAGAGAGAAAGAGAGAGAGAGAGAAAGAAAGAGAGAGAGAGAGAGAGAGAGAGAGAGAGATTTAGGGAGGTAGAGTCGAGCGGACCATTGACACGTAGGAGGCGGTTTATAAATAAACTCAGACCAGGCGCTGATGCTGCTCAGGAGAGGAGATATTTATACACACAATACACACACCCCTTACAAAAAATGCTTACACGCACAAAAACACTTGTAAAAAACACAACGCATGTCTGCAGATTTCCTCCCTCTCTCCCTCTCTCTCTCTCTCTTTCTCCCCCCCTCTCCTGTTCTCTCTCTCTCTCTCTCTCTCTCTCTTCCCATTCCCAGCTGCTCTATGTGTTGGATTGTATTAGAGAACATTCCATTCCTTACTACCAAATGTGCGTTTTTCCCGGACAGCACGAGGTGACTCTCTTCATTTGCATCTGTGTGTTTGTGTACATGTGATTGTAGTGTAAACAGTGATTGCCTTAGAACACAACACAATGCAGCTAACACAATGCAACTCAACGTAACACAACATAATGCAAGTCTAGAAAATACAACACAACACTCAACACAATACAGCACAACACAGCGCAAAACAACACAACGCAACTCGGCACAACACAACACAATACAGTACGAAGTGCAACACGACAAAATACAACACAACACAATGCAACTCGACACAACACAACACAGCACAGCACAAAACAACACAATGCAACTTGACACAACACAATACAGCACAGCGCAAAACAACACAATGCAACTCGGCACAACACAACACAATACACTGCGAAGTGCAACATGACAAAATACAACACAACACAATGCAACTCGACACAACACAACACAGCACAGCACAGTGCAAAACAACACAATGCAACTCGGCACAACACAACACAATACAGTGCGAAGTGCAACACGACAAAATACAACACAACACAGTGCAACTCGACACAACGCAATACAGCACAGCGCAAAACAATACAATGCAACTCGGCACAAAACAACACAATATAGAACAAACTGCAAAACAACAAATTACAACAAAACACAATACAACAGAATGCAACTCAACACAATACAACACAGCACAACAAAGCACAACACAACGCAACTTGACACAACACAACACAATTCATAACAAAGTGCAACACAGCAAAATACAACACAACACAGCGCAGCTCGACACAATGTAACACAATACAGAACAAAGTGCAACACAACATAACACAATACAACACAATACAATGCAACTCGGCACATAAATACAATACAGAACACACACACACACACACACACACACAC
>JAOVVF010000025.1:6211162-6222809 GCA_028565595.1 Duopalatinus emarginatus | reverse complement strand
GGAGGGACTGTCACACTGACTCTTTCTCTTTTTATTATTATTATTAGTATTGTTATTATTATTTATAATAATTAATTAATTGTTAAATGTCTATAAAAGACAGAGAGAGAGCGAGAGAGAGAGAGAGACTTGTCAGGTCATGTGTAAGCCTACTATTCTTCTATTTACCAGGTATTACGTCTTAACAATGGTGTTTAATCTATTAAATGATGGATACTTAGCTATTGGATCACTCTCTATAAACTCACTGTATTACACTGATCTGATCTTGTCTGATGCATATCTATATTGATGATATGATATAAATATTGCAATAAATGCTTTGTTTACATATGATGTCATGTATATGCACAGCCACAAAACCGAGTCACGCGGGCGCTCCTGTCTCTCTCTCGCTGCGTGCGCTTCAAGGCGCGCGCCCGTCTTGAGGCGCTCGCGCACGCCAGAGCATGTGTTTCTCCTTTTGTTTATGTTTGTGTTTTGCTTGTGGTGGTCGGAGCATGTGGCACGAGCATGCATAGGGGAATGGAAAATGTAAGCATGTAATATAAACAAATAAATGAAATGAAATGAAATGAAATACCTTCCAGCCAGCAGAGCTGTTGCTGTCTCCTTTGTCTTTGAAGTAGGGGACATTTCTGACCATCCAGTCATAGATCTGGGACAGAGTCAGTCTTTTGTCCGGTGTGCTCTCTATGGCCTTTGTGATAAGGTCTGCGTAGGACAGGTTTCCCCATGCGTTCCTGCGAGATGAGGACTTGCGCGGGGTTTGCTGCTGCACCCCCTGTCCACTCGCCTCAGAAGCGCGCGCTTGAGCCTCGACCGGGCTCTGCGATCCAGCCTGATCCTGATCTGCGCTCGAGCTTAACCCATCAGGCCTGCCGTCGTCTCCGTTCGCGCTAACAGCCATTGCACTTTGCTCCTCATCGTCCTCCTCCTCCGGGATGATGTACGTGTCATTGGCTTCAGGCTTCGCCAAGCTGGACTCCGGTAGCGGCCAAGTGCATGACCTCGGACGCTTCTGGGGCTCAAAGTCCGGGTCTATGACCACGTCCAGAGCGGACAGGGGCTCGGTGGGTGCTGTCTCAGCCATTGAGACGTCGGAACCTGTAGACTGTAGCTGCACGAACCTCCGAGCGCAAGTTTAGACGCGTAGTTGCGCGCTGTCAAAGTAGCGTGCCATAAATGCGTCCCGACAATCTGCAGAGGGGAAAAAACACACATGATAACAAACACGTGCTTATTATTGTCCTTATAGTGTATAGTGATGATGAGGTGTGCGTATGATTATAGCCAGAAACACGCACCATTCACCGGGACCCGTTGAGATCCAGCAGTCTTGTAGAACGGACTCCGTTCCTGCGACGCGCTCGAGCCTCGACCGAGAGCACTGATGTAATGCAGGCTGTAGATCTCACGCGCACTTCGCCAATGACCGGAGAGAGAGCGCGCAGCAACGTCACTAACACCATCCCATCCAGTCAGACCTTCATGCGTGCTCAGGAGGACCTCGGTTACACCAAATGATGATAATTATACTAATACTAATAAAATGTGCAGCACCAGATCAGGACACTCAGATGATCACTACTCGTATCAGTCATTTGGTTTCCTTTTCTCTGCTCTGCGTCCTTTTACAGTAGGAAGTCGTGCAAAATAGAAAGACAGAGAGAGAGAGACAGAAAAGAGAAAGAGAGAGAGAGACAGGACACCAGTCTATATCTCGCGAACACACACACACACACACACACACGTCGTCTTTCAGTACTAACCGAGCTCCTGTACAATTTATACAAAGGACTGACTGCAGACAGACAGACAGACACAGAGAGAGGAGATTAAGCTCGTCATCCACCCCTCCACTTCACCCCTCCCTCTCTCTCTTTCCTGCGCGTGGGATCGCCTTTTAAAGGGCCATGCCTCATCAAGTACACCAAGCACACGCACGAGGACAAGTTCAGACAAGTCAGGGATTGCAAATACAGTGCAAGTTGCAGGAAAATAGAGATGAAGATGTGGACTGTTATCTAAGATAAAAGTATTGATGTGCATAAAAAAAACATGTATGTACACACACACACACACACACACACACACACACACACACACACACACACACACACACACACGCATACATACACACATACATATATATATATATATATAGGCTACAATAAAAAAAATAAAGAAATGTCTGCTATTTATTTTTATTTTATTCAGTTTTATTTTATTCAGCTGTCATAGATAGTTTGAGTCCACTTATTCACTTCAATCAATACAAATGTCTTCACACATCCTGCGACCAAACAATTCAGATGGGCCTGGTCTCCCCCAGATTGACCCCACCCCTATCAACCTGACACAGAAGTTGAAGAGTGAAGTGAAAGTGTAAATGAAAGTAAATGAGTTACTTTTCTGACCACTGTGCAGTGGAATTGACACATACACACTAGTGAACACTAGGGGGCAATGAGCACACATGCCCAAAGTGGTGGGCAGCCCTATTATCCACAGCACCTGGGGAACATTTGGGGGTTAGTTTAGTCAAGTCATGTCGAGTGCATGTCTCAAACCTGGTGTTTTTTTTCCCCTTAACTGCAAGCGTACGCCTGTCCCCAAGGATGTCAATTATAGGCCATGGACTTCCCTCATCATCCTAACCCCCACCACCATCAACATAACTCATCTTCATCATCATCATCATCAATTATCATTATCAAAACTCCAGTTTAATGCGTAGAACTGATGCTAATGTGCACAGAAGCTCATCTGAGCATTATAATCAGGTGTCCACATACATCTGGCTCTATAATCTATAATACTTGAGTTGAATCCTTGTGGTGGCATGAATGGGTTAATTCCCCATGCTGGCCCTTTAATCCAGTGTAAAGCTCCTGACACACCCCCTTTTCTGTCAGCACCAGAGCGTTCAAAGGTATGACATCATACTGTTGGAAATAAAGAAGCAGCGCATCCTCGCTCTCCTTTGTGATTATCAATAATATCACACCAGCATCCATGTCAAGAGGGGTTATATGTATGCATGTATATGTGCATGTATGTATGCATGTCTACCATTTCCCCCTAAACAACATAATTCAGCACATCTTTGTTCCCAATGAAGAGGATTTTTTCACCCCACAAGTGACGAGCACCGTGACGCACACCGTGCTCGTGCATGTGACAGTACACCAGAGTGCACCAGTTTCCACTTGTGCAGCCAGGAGTCATGTTATGTTATCCGTGCATAATGCTCAAATGACAAATGACAAAACAGTTAATGACCCTGTGCTTGGGTGTTGGTCAGCCTGGTCAAGAGTAAAGATTCCATGAATCAAACACAATGATGTAATAGTAATAAGATTCATCCCTCCATTAGCAACCATGACTGCCTTTGTTGCAGTGTAATTATGTCATTCGAGTCTAATGAGACTAAAGGGTAGTGCGCACTTGGATTGTTCACCGAATATGCACACCACCTTTACCACCTTGCATATCAATCAATCAATTAATCAACCTAAAATAATCATTTTGGGGGGTTATAGAGCAGTAAAGGGGGCATTAAAGAGTGCAGCTGTTTGCTTATGGTTAAGGAACCAGACATGGGACCAGAAGGTCCCTGAATCGATCCCTACAAGTGACAAGACTGGACTGAAGTGCTCTTATGCAAGGTGCATGACACCCAACTGCTCCCTGAGTGCTGCATATAGGGACTGCCCACCGCTCTGGACATGTGTGCTCACTAGTGTGTGTGTGTGTGTGTGTGTGTGTGTGTGTGTGTGTGTGTGTATTTCACTTCACTATAGTAAACCCTGGATGATATGATCACTGGTGGAGCATTAATAGTGATACTGACTAATCTACAGTGGATTAGATACTGGAATGCCTTCGAAATCAGGCTGTAACCTTTGTACAAATTAAGGATACACAGATCATGCATAACCCGTTTCATTTAGTGCGAACAATTATAACCCCTCATTTTTCCTCTTTATGACCTGAGAAACATTGCACAAGTATATATAGGCTACATGATGGGCTTGTTTATCACCTTTTTTGAGGAAGTGATTCTGTTGCCAGTATGGTGCAACATATATAATGTACAAGACAGACAGTAACAGGCGTTAATATCAGTCAGTTCATACTTCTTCTATACGTTGTGTTACTGCAGTTATTATTAACTTTAGTTAAAATTACATTCAAAATTGTGCACTCATGTTCAGAAGTGTGCACAAAAATGTTATTGCATATATAGCTGCTGCTGCATGCACGTGACAATATAAATAACAACCTGTATAACTATCTTTTGCTGCCATCTAATGGCCAAAAATGGAAAAACTCTCAACAGAGACATTACATTACATGGTACCAGACCCATGCTGCAAATTTGTGTGTTTTCGATGTCCACTTTAACTAAGAAAGTAGTTGTTAGTAGTCAAATCAGGATTGTTTGGAGCTTAGAAAGTCTCAGATGAGGCAGCCGTAGCCTTGTGGTTGAGGATCCATGCAACCGACTCAACTGAATTGTTCTTGAGCATGGCACCTAACCTCCAAATGTTCCCCAGGTGCAGTGGATGGGGTTGTCTGCTGCTTTGGGCATTTGTGTTCACTACCCCTAGTGTGTGTGTGTTTCACTGCACGGATGGGTTAAACGCAGAGGACAAATTCCTCTGTCTGCAAGCACAGTGGTCAATGAGACACTTCACTTTACTTTACTTTACTTATGGTACTCCAGGACCAGGAACAGCAACTATAGGGATAAAGTAGGGTTTATCACCAAGTATACTATGCATGTAATAAACAGGGCAATCTAATTTACTATAAAACAAAATTTTTGTTTGATGCACCACCACCACCACCACCACCAGCACCACCAATAGCAACAACAAAAATCATAAAGCTCTAGGCTCAAATAACAAGCATGCAGTGAAGTGTTTACATTACTATTGTTCTGAAACAATGCAGAAGGAAACTGGCTCATGGAAAGCAGGTTTTGCAGTCAGCTAAATGATCTAAAGGAAGTTTACACCGATGTATGCAAAACAAATGCAAGCTTTACTTTGTAGTTCAGTCACTTTTGAGGAATGAAGGAACTAATGGACAGTGTGGTTAACATTAGAGGTTTATGTCAACAACCATGTTACCTATTTTTTATCTGACTTATCCATTTACAACTGAATACCAGAGTAAAATATATTTTGGGATCAACATTAAGTTGGCTTTGAGAAATGAATACTTAAGAATGTGTTTTTAATGGGTTTCAATCAAACAAAACAAAAGAAAGAAAGAAACAAATAGATTAAATTACATGAAAAAATAATTAAAAAAATTGAAAATGTACATTGCATATCTAGAGTTGCAAAAAAATGCACATTGAGGTTGAGGGTTATATATCTACACTATAACACTATAACCATAGCTTAGAAACTCTCAGATGGGGCAGCCGTAGGCTTGTGTTAGGAACCAGTAGGCACCTGGTTCGATTATTGCATCCGACAAGACTCGACTGAAGTGCCCTTGAGCATGGCACCTATATACACACACACACACACACACACACACACACACACATACATACATACACACACACACATACATACACACACACCATTAGGGGGCGCTGTGCACCTTCCATTTATTTCAACACCACAAGCACAATTGAACAGAAACATGTCTAGTGAGCGCCACAAAATATACATGCACATACACACCTCTGTGTATTCTGTTGGACTAACCCTACCTAACTCAACCTTTAGCTGCATTGTACACAGGACACATCATTGATGGACTGTGTAGCAGCATGGAAAGGGTCCGTTTCGGAAGTTGATGTGTTGAAAGCACCAAAAAAATGGCAAGTGTAAGAATTTAAATGATAAGGGCCAAATTGTGATGTCTAGAAGACTGGGTCAGATAATCTCTGTTCATGTTCTATGCAGTAGTTTGTACCTACCAAAAGTGGTCAAAGAAGGACAACTGATGAGTCATGGCTCACTGAAGATGTCATGTGAAGTCCATGTCAGAGCTGTTTTGGTGGCTGTTTAGGCCGGTGGTCTTAAGTGAAAGTTAACTATCTGCCTACTGTGTTTACACACAGAGGAATTTGACCTCTGCATCTAACCCATCTGTGAAGTGAAATACACACACACACACACACACACACAAACACACACCCTACTGAACACTAGGGGGCAGTGAACACACTTGCCCGAAGCTGGGGGCAGCCCCAAACCACAGAGCCCAGGAAGCAGTTGGGGGAGTTAGCTGCATTGCTCAGGGGCACCTCGATCGAACCTGGGACCTTCTGGTCACGAGACCAGTTCTCTAACCACTAGGCATGGTTTATGGTATTTTGGGATGATGTACAAATAAATTTTTCACAGAATGTAGCTGTTTCTCTTTAAATCTCTGAGCAATGAGGCTCTATGATAACAATTCTGCTCACTTTGAATTTAAATCGTTTGGAGAAAGCCTTATAACCCTTTTCAGATTGATGAGCAGTGACAGTTGCTTCTCTGATGTCATATCATTATGTCATTTCCTCTTGTTTTGATATAGACACATACCTGAGTCCATCAGATAACCAAAAATCAGCCTATATGAGATAGTCACACTTCATTATAATTAACTAATCTCATGCATTTTGTTAGTTACACTTTAATCATATTAAATCATCGTTTAAAGCATAATTCAATTCTAACATCATTAATCAGTTGTGATATCTTATATAACTTATGTTACATTCTACCTCTCACTACCCTCTCCTTTTCTCTCTCTTAAAGCATGTCTAGCAAAGTCTTACAAACACCCCATCTTTTCCTCTTTATTTGGTTAATTCCCACTAACACAACAGTTAAACCAATATGTGCTTCTTCTGAGACATGAATCCAGAGTGACATGTCAAGTAATACTTTTAATTTTCAAAACTTTTTAATCAGTTCATGCTTCATCACAGGGCAAAAGAACAGTCGGAGGCAATGCCATCTGCCCTCTTCTGCAAACACATTCTCACAGATGCATACGTAATTGACAAGTGTTTCTAAATCTATTATTATTATCATTATCATTATTATTATTATTATTGTATTTATTATATTATTTATTATTAGTATTATATATTAATATTATTATATATATCATATATTATTATATATAATATTTATTATTATATGCTGTATGATCTAATAATTGCAAATGTGAAACAAATTAACACAGATTAAGTGACATTTTGCACACAATATGTTTATTCTGTTCAAATATTCGGTTTATTTTTACTCCGCCAGCAGAAACAGATCCCTAAGACACTGATATGTATAACTACACTGAAGATGCATTCTGTAAAATTAGCTTCTTCTAAGTTACATTCTTGAAAATGTAGTTCACTGTTTCCAGACATGATGTTATTAAAAATGCTGCAGTAACTGTTTTGTACTAGCGAACACCTGTATGACGAAATTTAAATATAAATTTTAAATAGAACACCTTTAAATACCTGAATCTATATGGGATGTTACTATGTCTTATTAAACATGGCCTTAGCAATCATGAATAGTGCTTCTTGTCTATTTTATTGTCACAACTGACACTTTGTTGAATTTAGTTGTAGTCCTGGGCTCCCAGGTGCCTTTGTTCTACTTGAATCCAGTACTGCTTTGTCTGCATCTCTGTGAGTCGGGACACCGTTCTCTGCAGGGCAAAAATTTCCTCCTCGGCTGTAAACAGCATCAGATGCTTCGCTGCCTTCTAAACACATCCATACAGACACATAATCATAACTGTGTTTGTTAAAAAACAAAAACAACACTGCCACTTAGGACTAACTCCAGACTTATAGTCTTCATTATTAAATTTTCAGGGTTAAAATACTATATATATATATATATATATATATATATATATATATGATTTTCTACAAATAGAATAACAATAAGCTAGTATTCTTTTTTCTAAAACCAAACCAAGATTCAGAAACTAGGTGGGAAACAATACGTACACCACATAATTCTATTACGTAAAATTACATTAATCAAAAATAACTTGTATTTTTGTATTTATATTATTTGATATTATCTTCTATAGGTCACTGTGTGCTGTTTTTTTAGGATCTCATGGTATTCATTAGTCTGACCTTGGAGAAAATTTGCACAAATGCCCCCTCCTGGGAAGACTGGCAACTGTCCTGAAGACTCTTCTTTGGTAAACAATCCTTTTCACTGTAGAATGGTGAATTTAAATAGGTGGGAGATGGCCTTATAACCCTCATCTCAGACTAATACAGCAGTAGAAACAGCAGCTTTTTTGAGGTCATGGCTGATGTGCTCTAGACCACAAGACTGAAATGAGGTTTTCCTTTTTTGTTGATTAGCTAATTGTATTCATTTCGCTAGTAACACCTGGTTGCTAATTACTCTTTTAATGATTGTAAATAAAAACCTACACTTGATGGAGGTTGAGTGTTTTTTTTTCCTCGTCTTCCCATGACTGTATGTGAGTGAAAAATCTCATGCAGTTTGGAGCTGTAAGTAAGTCTAGTGAATTTAAGGGGTTAATAAGTGCTTAAAAACAGCCGACTGCTGCTGGCTAAAGCACTCACTTACATTAGTGAGGCCGAGCTCATCGAGCATCAGACGATCCCGCTCTTCCTCTCCAGTCATAGAGCCTCCATTAAAAAGATGGCACAGAGGGGTTTCAGCCAACACTACCACCCTCACCTAATAAAAAAACACAGCTTTTTAAAGATGCAGGTTAAAGAGACAGAATAGCAAGTTTATAAAGTAGACAGGAATGGAAGACATTTTCTGATTCTCAGACGCAATAATATTTACACTTGTAGAACTCTACGAATATGATAGTTATTTTAGTCAGCCATTTTCCACTGAGGTAATTTTTCAAATACGTAATATTAATGATAATAGTTTTGTTCTCAATTTTTTTTTTAAACGCCCCTGTGGTGTAATTTACAGTCAATGCCATAATTACAGTCCTTCAGGGAAATAATATTTAAAAGAGTTATATACAGTTTTATTCTTGCACAGCATTGTGTAAAAGCTGCCGCTACAAAATCTTTTTATTAAGAATTTTTTTCTCAAAAATCCATCCATCCACCCATATATACAACTATCCCACCAGCTAATCTAAGTAATGCAAGCTAACAAAAACTAACAGAAACTATAAACTATGAGACAAATCAGCACTACCAGATATCCTAGTAGGCAAGCAAAAATCATAAATATTTTTTGTAGCAACTTAACTAATATTGCAGCTTTGAAACTATTATAGACAATGTAGCTAGCTAATACTAGCTGCTCAATTTTAACTAAAGCTCACTAATATTAATGTTATTTTGGCTTATATGATCTGAGAAAAGGCGTTGGTAAAGTGCACTAGATACTAGGAGTTAGCACAAACGCTATGTTTAGCTAAGCTTTAGCTAAGTGTGCTAACTAATTTTTACAAAACTAAAGTTTTGTTTTTGAGTCTTGTTTTCTTTTTTTCTGTTTTGGATAGACACTGTTTTGCCGACCGTTCGAACTAAAGTGATGATGCTAGCAAGGCCATGAATAGCTAACTAGCATGAGAACAGCTCAACTGTGTGACACATTCAGTGACTCATTACAGATATAAAATCAATTCTGAATACCGGTTCTTTGTTTAATATGTAACACAATACATTGCTTACTTTACACTTAAGTAAACATGGACATAACTGAGTATAATTGTGTAATAAAATGTTTTAGTTGTCTAGTTGCATCAGCGTACAGTTCCTAGCAAGACTAGCTTTACCTTTAACTAGTTTTACCTTTTGGTCATATAAGATGTCGATAAGTGTAATGAGACGCCTGGCTTGGTCCTTCATCCCAGCCTTTATCCGAGGCACGTTGCGGATAATGACTGTATCAAAATGGCAAGCGATCTCCAGATAATCGCTCGCTCCTAATGGCTAAAACACACAGACAGAAACACACACATAACATTGAATGTCTTATTGAACAATTACCAGTCGATTATTAAGAAAAAGCACTTCTAATTGAAGCTCTAAGCAGGCAAAATTAAACTGTGAGAGCTTATTCACAACCTTGAGAGATAACGAGTATGTAGAATATACTCTTTTCAAGTGAACCTTTTTTTTTTTTTATTATCCTTCCCTATTTTTTTTTTTTTTTTTATGAGTGTGTTATCCAGCATGGAAGGCACATTAAATCATTCTGACATTGTCCCGACTCCATTAGCCTGTCCATGAAGATAAAAAAGTTGAGGACTCTTTATTCACACACACACACACACACAGCGAATGGAAGTGAACAGCACTCTCGAAAAGGCCGAAGGACACACACAGAGCACGGCGGCTCTCCATTAGAGAACGGCATGTTGATTCTCTCTTTTCCCTTTTTTACCCCATGCAACTGGTAAATCTGAGACACACGAGTGTCTTTCTGCAACTTGCTCTCCCATGAACATGCGCTCGCAGACAATGGTCCTGCATAGGTGAGGAAACGTACCAAGCTAACAAAAACAGATGGACGTTAATGTGGGTAAACATTTAGTTAAAGATGCATTCGTTAAAAATCCTTCGTTAAATAGGTGGAGTTGAAGAAGATTTGAGCCCGCCCCTCATTTCAACCCATTTACGCAAAGCTCTGCCCAAAACTTAGCATTGAACATCACGTTCTAGTGCAATCAGCCTGAAAGACGAGAATGCTGATCTATACAGATTAATCCAGAAGGCGTTTTTAGCTGCATGATTCAGTTGTTCTAATTTATTATAATTTCTAATTTTTTAAAAAAAAAATAAGAAATTAACAATATAGTCTACCTCACCTTTGAAGCATCATAATAATAATAATAATAATAAGAAGAAGAAGAAGAAGAAAATGAAGATGAAGAAGAAAACAGCAATAAAACAAGAAATAATAATATAAGCAATACTACTAATGATGATGATTATTATTATTATTGTTATCATTATTATTATTGTAGTTAAAAAAATAATAGTAGTAATAATAACAATAATAATAATAATAATAATAATAAAAAAAAATTAAAAAAAAGAATAGATCTGAAAATATTACTGACATTATTTACGATTGTATAATACGATTGTGTATTATATAAAATTAAGGTGTGGTACAAGATGATGAAAAGATAAAGGGAGGCTGGGTTTTTTGTTTTAAACAGACAATACATCAGAATTAATAAAAAAGTGTCATTTTGGTAATAAATTCATAAGTGCATTTCTTGTTCTGCTTCTACTGTATGTATAATTATATGAAATCTGGGACTGGGACTGGGTAGTGTATTTATTACAGGAATGACTCAATAATTGTACTGAGACATTCATTCCTTACTTGCTCACAGAGTTCTTGGAAGGTGCAGTCAGCGATGGACCCACAGGTTCGGTTTAGTGTCACCTCTCTACCGTGCACTCTCAGTGATCTGGGTCTGATTACTGAACAAACACATGACAACAAGGAATCTGAGCATCACCATTAAAATTGTGGCTACACTGGAAGCTCTGTGTGTTTGGTCAAATTTGATACTGGTGCACACACAAAAGTGCAAAGCCCAATATATATATGTGTGTGTGTGTGTGTGTGTGTGTGTGTGTGTGTGGGTTGGGGGGGGGGGGGGCAAATTGCCCCAGCTATATCCTCCC
>JAOVVF010000025.1:6121751-6137245 GCA_028565595.1 Duopalatinus emarginatus | reverse complement strand
ATATAAATCAATTTATAATTAATAATTATAATTTTTAAAAAAGTTGCAAAAGGCACATCAACCCTAGTTCATTGTCTAACATTTAAAATTTTTTTTAGTTTATTACATTGCATGTTTTTCAATTATTTGCACATTTTTAAAATTATTTTCCACTTTTCTTTGCAAATGTGCTTTATTATTTTCCTTTTTTGGATTTTTTTTTATTACATTGCACATTTCGTTTCATAAGTCTGCACATTCTTTACTGCATTCAATTTTTTACTACATTGTTTTGCAAATGTTTCAGTTATTTTGCACATTTTTTATTTTATTGCACGTTTTATTATAGTTGTGCACATTTGTTTATGTTGCACATTTTTTCATTATATTGAAGGTTTTTATTATTTTGCACATTTTTAAATTGCACATTATTTTGTACATTCATATTACACACCTGTGAGCTCTTTTTCCTGGGCATTTTTTGCACTTATTCTTTATTTTTATTTTATTTATATATTGCATAATTTTATTTATCTACTGTATTTATTTAATCAATTGTTTTTCTTTTCCTGTTTTATTTTGATTTCCATGCAACAATTCACCAAGTCAAATTACTGGCATGTCAAAACATACTTGGCCGACTTTCTTGTTATTTTCATCCTTCATATCCGCACACATATCAGATGTTCTATAACCAGACCAGCATGCTCAGGCTCTCCTGTAAAGTAGCACTCATCAAACCCCATGCTATGATCCTTAATCATTTGCAATTATTCATTTGGTCGATGCTTTTTATCCAATGTGACACACAAGTGAGGCAAAATCCAATTGAAGCTTTGAGCTGAGAAGCTGGAGATTAAGGGTCTTGTTCAAGGACCCAATAGTGGCTCTCAGAAGCAGTCTTAGGAAGTGAACTCACAACCTTTTGGTTACTAACAGAAATCTTAATCACCAAGTTGTCGCTGCTGATAATCCTCTTGCACCATACACACTGAGCTATAGGCAGAATGCTTATTAAATAACCAAACATGAGCCTGTAGGCCCTTTGATCAGATCTTCATTCTGTCCTTAAAACACTGCGCAGATTGAAACTTTGGGAGGAAAGAGGAGAATGTAGGGTATTTGGTGGTCTGGATAAACACGTAATTCCCCTTTTCCTGCAGTGTTTCTCTCCTTGGTGTCCATTTGCACATACCCCTAAAATAATGGGATATTCCAAAAAGATAATCCCGCAAATTATCCAGAATTGGTATGAATATCATTCTAGAGAGTTCTGATGATTGGTGTGGCCTGCACATTCGCCTGACTTGATCTCAATCGAGCATTCGAGATCCTGCATCTATGAATACCACAGAGCTGTGTGTGGCTATGCAGATGGCATGGCTCAACATAACTCTGTACTGTTATAATAAGCGCCACTCTTCTGGGAAGTCTTTTCACTAGATTTTGGGGCGTGCCTGTGGGGTTTTGTGGTTATACATCTACAAGAGAATTAGTGGGATAGGTGAAAGTGAACGATTTGCCTACTGTGCTTGCACACAGAGGAACGTGACCTTTGCATTTACCCAAGTGCAGTGAAACACACACACACACACACACACACACACATACACACACACACACACACACACACACACACACGCATATTCAATACAAGGGGGCAGTAAACACACACAAAGCCACAAACCACAGCACCGGGGAGCAGTAGGGGGGTTAGGTGCCTTGGTTAGGTGCCTAGGTGCCCTGGGGCAGTAGGGGGGTTAGGGGGTTTGGTGGACCACAAGTCCACGACTGCCCCTGATGCTGATGTGTGTAAGCATACAGTAGGATTAATGTGCAGGACGCTTGAGTTCTTTCACCTTAACCTTAACACACCATGTCTTCATGGGGCTCGCTTTGGGTACAGGTACATTGTTGTGCTTGAACAGGTCAATTGAAAGCACACTTGGTGAACACTAGGGGGGCAGTGAACACACTTGCCCAGAGCAAAGCATTGGGCAGGGATCTAACCGTCACATGACCGTCTGGTCACATGACCGGTTCCCTAACCACAAGGCCATGGCCGCCCCTTCTAATGCTACAGTTTGTAAATAAATTTTTATTGTAGAACTATTGAACTATTGTAGAAATATGATGGTCAGGTGTTCAAATACTAGTATATATAGTGTAGCTAAAGGTTTACAGTAGATGCCTCCTTAACGGTGTCTTCTCGCGAGATTTGGACTCACGTGATCAGGGTAAGCGAACGAAAACAGGAAGTAGTGCGCACTATTGAGGGAGCAGACAGAGAGTAGTGTGAAAATGGGGGTGTTTACACGTTACCGCTGTTTGTTGTGTTTTGTTGCGTGTGTTTGTGTTTTTTTAA
Organism: Duopalatinus emarginatus; assembly: GCA_028565595.1. Taxonomy (NCBI): domain Eukaryota; kingdom Metazoa; phylum Chordata; class Actinopteri; order Siluriformes; family Pimelodidae; genus Duopalatinus; species Duopalatinus emarginatus. The sequence goes on along the minus strand of JAOVVF010000025.1, from coordinate 6,134,901 downwards.
TGCTGGGCGACATCTTAGTTCATGGTGCAGAACCGGACGAAGAGTTAAACACGCAGAAAAAACGGGAAAACGGTGTATTATCGGCGTCCTTCCTGGAGGATCTGGACATGAGTGATTACTGCCAGGAGCTGCTGCATGACTTCGGTCAGAGATATGCAGACTTAGCGTACTGTCTAGTGTACAATGCACGTCCTGTTAAACTGTGTCAGGACTGTTATAGGAGTTACAACAGCTTTCAGGACATATCTACAAACATTACAGACGAGGTGAGTGCCAAGCTTCAGCTCCACAGCGTCCTAAATCGAGCTGGAAGTGCACTATGTAGTGTGCGTTCTAGGGACTGAGGATGTCATGTGCAACATTAGTAAAGTGTGCAGTGAATCCGGAGGGTATTTGGGACACAGCCTCTGTTGGTTTGCAGAAGTTCCCAGGCTGGTCACATGCAAGACCAACTCGTGATGTGTGTCACACCTTTAGTCATGGTGTATTTCAGCAGGCAGGAAGTAACAACTACCTACACAATACAACAGAAAGTGAAAGTAAAAACTCTTAGACCACTGTGCAGTGGGGTTCACCTCTGCGTTTAACCTATTTGTACTAAAACACACATACACACTAGTGAACATTAGAGAGCAGTGAGCACACATGCCCTGAGTCATGGGCAGCCCCTTTATCCACAGCACCCAGGGAGCACTTGGGGGTTAGGTTTCTTGCTCAAGGGCACTTAAGTTGAGACCGCAGGGCTCGAACCGGGGACCTTTTGGTCCCAAGGCAATTGTAATCCAATTCAGTTCACTATTATTTGTGTAGCACTTGTATAAAACAATAGACATTGTGCCTTTAGTAAGGTGAAGTCATTCATTGACCACTGTGCTTGCACACAACGGAATTTGACCTCAGCACAGCCGTGGCCTAGTGGTTAGGGAACCGCTCTCGTGACCGGAAGGTTGTGGTTTCGAACCCCGCCCAGGGCAAGACACGACTGAGGTGCCCTTGAGCAAGGCACCGTGGTTTGGGGCTGCCCCCCCCCCGCTTCGGGCAAGTGTGTTCACTGCCCCCTAGTGTTTACTGGTGTGTGTGTTTCACTGCACGGATGGGTTAAATGCAGAGGTCACATTCCTCTGTGTGCAAACACAGTAGGCAAATAGTTCACTTTTGTTTAATTTTATTCATTCTTTCATTTAACCCATCGCACACACTAGAGGGCACATGTGCCCGGCGCAGTGGGCAACCCCATACGCTGTGCCCAGGGTTCAGTCGCATCTTGTCAGTACGGGAATCGAACCAGGGATCTTCCGATCAAACCTCTGACACAAATACAGGATCTGGATTATAAATTTCTGGAAGATAAATTTTATCCCTGATGAGCAAGCCGACAACAACGGTGGCAAGAAGAAATTCCTGAAATGACCATTCTCATTTGGGTGTCACGCATAGTCAGTCAGTCAGTCAGTCAGTCAGACAGACACACACCAGACTCCCCACAGAGCAAGGATCGAACCCACAACCCCAGATCCCTAAAGCTGTGTAGCACACACACTGCGATGCCACAGTGCCGCCCGACAATTGTTATTACAAAACATTTCTTATTTAGCGTTATAGAAAATTGCAAAACAAATGTATATAAATTCATTATAATTATAACATGAAGTCTGACCCAAGCTCAGGATCGAACCCAAGCTGTGAGGCAGCAACCAGGATCCTGCTATTTATTATTTATCATACAGTAAATATAAAAGGTATTTGGAAGCATGACCATCATTCTCATATGGGGTTCTTCTCCAGACTGTTGCCACAAAATTGAAAGCACACAGATGTATACTATAGTCTTAGTGTGCTTTAGCGTTGAAAAAATTCTCTTCACTGAAACATCTTCTTATCAGCTTCAACCAACCAATCAGACACACGGGGCCAGGGCCATTGACGGCATCATTGGCAACGGCATGGTACACCATGGACAGGACACCAATCTAATGCATGGCCAACACACTCAACCTAGAGTGACCGATCAACATAGCATGCATGTCTTTGGACTGTGGCTGTGTGAGGAAACCAGAATACCCGCAGGCAACTCACTCAAACACAGGAAGAACATGCTGTGAGGCGACAGTGCTAACTGTTCTACTGCTCTAGCATGACCACATCACTGTGTACACAGCGAGCTCCATGAGGGCAATGTGTGTTAAGGTTTGAGCTGAAGAATGTGTCCTGACCTCAACACTACTGTACACCATTGGGATGAACCGGAACTAGAGCCTTCTGTCATCACACGAAAGCTCTTGTAGGTGATCGAACACAAATCCACACAGCCACGCCCCAAAATCTAGTGGAAAGCCTTCCCGGAAGAGTGGAGCTTGTTATAACAACAAAGAGGAACAAATCCTTTAAAAAATATGCATGTGAGTGATCAGGTATCAACATATTGTGGGCAACTTAATTTATTATAAGGTACACAATTATTTATTGAAGTATACCTATCCAAAGGCCAAAATTGGCTTCAGATTTGATTTGGATTTTCAATAGCATAAAAGTGACATGACCCAGATCATGCCTGGGAACATGACTCATCTCAGCCACACTGCCATAGCAACAGGATTTATCCCGAGATCAACTTGACTGTCACAGTTTCAGGATCAGATCTGAACTGACCATAGCTCAGACCTTCGATCTCCTCATTGCATCAATAATGAGCAAAGATCAGTTCATTCATTCGTATTATTCATTAAAAGATATGTGGTCTGGTAAAGCACACACCAAATAATCATCTGAAACAAGTCGCTCTTTTGAGAAACACGGTAACTTTTCCTCCCACAGATGGGGCCTGGGAATGTGAGCTGTCGAGATGTCCTGCTCCGCTCTGATAGGCTGATGCTGCTGTACAACCTTAACAGTAGCTTACAAGACATCTGGACCTCTTCTGCCTGTATCAGTGAGTAGTGTAGGCATCGTTCCTCTTGAATTTATGTCTGTGCAGCTGTAAATGTATATAAAATGACATTTTGTTTTTGTTTTTCTCAGATTGTCTAACTCCACACCAGAAGAACGTGTCAAATGCAACACTTCACTTCATGGATCTACACAATCAGACGCTGACCTGCTTTGAGAAATACCAACAGGTAATGTTTCTATCATCTGTAATAAATACATGTAAATGTATAGCTGTTAATATTGTGGTTTGTAAGATAGTACCTAAATTTTGCTGTGTGTGTGTGTGTGTGTATTCCACAGGGGAACCAATCTGAGTTGTGTGGAGCTTGCAGGAGCTTGTATAAAAAGCTCAGTGATCTGTATACTGCCATGGAAAAGACTCTCTGTATTGATGTGGAGGATGCGGTGAGCAGTGATTTAAATACATTTCCTGTGTCCTGGGAGCGCAGGACTACAGAAATACGTCAAGGACATGAACGAGGTTGCGGAAATATTCTGTAGGCAATGATCATCTTCCAGCAAAACCATCCACAATACTGAGATCTGGTGTCTTACAAAACCCCAAACTCAAATAAGTGTTCCTCTAACCATAATTTGGAGCCAGCTAAACAAACCCAACATTCCATTATGAAACGTCCAAAAATGTCTGACACTTTATACAAACACCATCAGTCAGACGCAGCTAATAATGGGCATAGGTGATGTTGCTATGCATTTTGTTTAGGCTTGTCTGTACCAGTTTTTCAGGAACTTCGTTGTACAGTTTGAATACCCATAAGGGACTATCCTGAATGTTTCATTTCAGAAGCATTTGAGCTGTTCTCTTTTCTGCACTCTTGCCTAGATGAACGTGACACGACATCTGTGGAGCACGAAATTCAAATGTTCATTAAAACGTGAGGAGGACGTGCCAGTTATCGCAGTGTCTTGCTTCATGCTCTTCCTTCCACTCATCTTCTACTTGAGCAACTACCTGCACTCGGAACAAAAGAAACGCAAGCTCATACAACGTAAGTGTCTCCCTTAAAGCGAGTCGGTTGTGTCTGCAGGTGAGGAGCGAGGCATTAGGGCAACAAACAAGAACATAACAATAATAATAATGATAATAATTGTGTGCTGAAACAGAAAAGTCTGAGGAGTGTAACTGGGCCATGAATTAGAACGACAGGTTTCCTGTCTAACCTGTCAGTCAAATTAGCCAGCAAACAGATATGTTCCCAAGTCACGTTTTGCTATCTGAAGTCAAGCCATGGGTGTTTAAGGGAAATGTCCAAGCCAAGTCTTAAGTCACTGAGGGAAAGTTTTAGTCAAGTCTCTTCTACTTGAGCAGCAAGTCTCAAAGATTTGAGGATCATGTCCAAATCAAATCTCAAGCTCTCAAGGGCCAAGTCAAATTCAAGTCTCATGTTTCTGAGGGGCAAGTAAAAGTCAAGTCTTTGGAAACAAGAATAAGTCAATCATCAAGTCTTGACGTGCATGTCCAAGTCAAGTCTCAAGTCTTTGAGTGGCAAGTCTGTGTTAAGTCTACAGTCTTGGGGGGCAAGTCCAAGTCCAGTTCAAGACTCTAAGGGTCCAAGTCAAGTCTGAAATATTTGAGGGGCACGTCCAAGTCAAGTCTGAAATATTTAAGGGGCATGTCCAAGTCAAGTCTTTAGTCTTTGAGGGGCAACATGCCCAGTCCCAAGACTTTGAAGAGCAGGTCCAAGTCAAGTCTCAGGTACTTGAGCAGCAAGTCAAAGTCAAGTCACAAGTCTTCTGTAGTCCTGCTCATGCATACAGTCACGCATGCTAATAAAGTAAGGAATGGCATTCAGCCTATCAGATGTTTCCTTAATGTTAATGAGATGTTAACCAAAAAGTTGTGTACTTGAGTTTCTGTCTCTTAACTCAGGAAGATGATTTTAGATTATGGACCTTTTAGTGGTGGACAGAAATATGGATGCTATAATGAAAATAGTGTATGTTGAGTCACTCAGCTATTAAATACAACTTTTAACTTTTTCTGAGAAAACCTTTTGGTTATGATCGTTTTTTTCAAGGTTCTAATGTAGCATATGAAGTCAGCAAGTCATTGTTTCTGCTATAAGATTTGGTGTTCTGTCCTCACGTGGCAAGTAAAGATGATGATTGTTTTCCACATACTTGCATATTTCTGATTTAGGACTTGGGTCACCTGTCATTGGTTTGTGTTAATTAATCTGGCTAGTAAAAAATGTGTGTGGTGCAGCAGGTGGATAATATCATTGAGAAGAATGGTTACTTTAAACTGCACAAAGCTGCATATCAAAATGCTATTTGTTGAAAACAGATTTGTTTATTTTTCTGGCTGTTTTTGATCGCTCAGTAATATCAGACATTGTTTTAATGAACATCTCAAGTAGGTTTAAGTTCATACAAATGATATACATAGTTTGCCATTCCTAAAGAGGAAGCAGTTATGATGGCTCAGCTGAGCTTAGTGTTAGTATTAGTGTTAAACCATTTTCTTTGATTATTATATTGACCTTTTGATTATTCCTTTACAGCCAATAGAGCCAGGTCAAACCACAGCCTGATGAACATCCAAGACAAGTACAGCTGAACGAAGGACAGGGAAGACGAGTTGAAGGTTCATCTTTTTCCAAAAGGAAAGTGCCTGGTGGATATGGGACAGAGTATGAAATATCCACAGACTTAATAATGATTGTTAATTAATACTTATTGTATATAGCGAACACATTTGACCAATTATTTTATTGATTTTGTGACAGTGTTAATAATTGCAGTATGTTTATGAACGGACTACTACGTAGAGATCTGTGACTTCTGCCTTGCTGAGACAGAGCTGTAGGTGAGACTGGTTACGTCGTCATCCCGCTGCAACTAAGAGAACATCTTCATGCCGGCTAAAAGCTTTTATTATTTATTTCTTTTGCGTAGCGGGACTCGTACACATAACATAGCGGCAGTAGCACTGTGGCAAGCACTTGATGTCCATTAGTGATCCATTAATAAATACATGGTGCATGTGTGGAGTGAAGAGGTAAAAGCAATGCCTGAAATGAAAGGAGAATGCACTAAAGAACTATGCAGGTCATGTGATGCTTTGGCCGAGCCTTTTCTTTTTTGTCTTTTTTTTTTTTTTTTTTGGTATACGAAGCAAACATCCTACCTTTTTGCTACTAATGTGTTTTTGAGTTACTATAGGGTCATGATGTAGCAGCCTGACTGGTTTTCTGATGGAGAACAGAAGAGATATATAAAATGTGTAAAAACTAGAAGAGTTAACTGCGCTGTGTTATGTTCCTTTGTCATCTTATGGGAGGCTGATTAGTGCTGCAGCGACCTACATAACGATTCGAATGGCTTTGCGTGTTCGATAAAGATTTGCGTAGCTGAAAAGCCACTCTATTGTTTTCAGGTTACTTGGCTTACGTAGGAACATTTTCTCCCCTTCATTAGCAGCTATTCTAAATGTAGGATAAAGTTATTTGGCCAAAACAGTGCACAGCAACATATCCATTGGCTTTTTGGTCTCATGGAGCTGTGCCATTGCTAATCACACTGGCATTTAAGCGCATTGCACCTGATTGAACAATGATGAATCATATGATTTGCTTAGAGGCACAGAGAGGGTGCCATATGTAGAAAACAAACCTTTTGTACACCTGTTGAATGTGTGGCTTCCCGGGAATGGTGGATTTCTTTCTAATAAGCCTTGTGGCTTGATTTCGTAAGCAGTCCGGATTTTCTAACCATGGGCGAAAGTCACTATTTGCTGACTAACTTAATTTCCGCGTGATCACCAGTGCATTGCCTAAATCGACCCCTAGAGTAGAGGACATGGGGAAATGGGGGATTATCCTTCATAGCCTGGGTTTGGATTAGAGCATTGACTTTGGACCTTTAGTATTTGAGAGAATGATGAAATGCTTGAGCTCAGCTGGTACTCGGGACTCAAATAAAGGCACATGTGTCTGTACATCCTGTGTGTGTGTGTGTGTGTGTTACTAAATGCCTACTTGTGATTTCACGGTCTATTGATTTTTAAAAAGAATTAAAATAATAAAGTAACAATTCAAACCCAAAAACTTATTTTTTTTGTCTTATTTTCAAGAATCCCAGTGTGGACTCGAACCAGCCAAATAATTTTAGCTTGATTTAGTCTCATACCATTCACAAGGACTTCTTTCATACAAAATCAATAATAAAACCTGATAAAAAAGCAATTTTTTGGTCAATCAATGTTATACAGCTTCATACCTTGGTGATTCAATTGGATAGACCTTATAAAGATTTGTTTAATTGAGATGCTTGAGAGTATAAGAGGATCCTTTATTATGGCTAAGTACAAAATGAGCATGTGCTACTAGCTTAGCTACTTTCTAATGCGCGCGCTACATTGCAAAAATGTCAACTACATTTCATTCACCTGATTTGAGATCACTGAGACAAGGAAATCTGAATTGCTTTTCATGAAGAACTAAAAACATGTCGGCCAACAGAATCTCTGTGTTCCCTAAACAAGCGATTTAGAATTACACAACATGGCTGATTGAATAAGGTTTTTGCACATGTGTATAAAGGCACACAAACAAATGCTTTTCAGTCATGCACACTATGGGGTTTGTGCAGTGCTCCCACAATTCCTGAAAGGTTTATTTTATAATCATTTAAATGTGGGTTGGGTTCATTAGAAATTATATTGCATACTTGTCTTTAGCTTCAGTTGATTTTATTGGCAGGCTAACATTATCCAATTTAATATACACTAATTTAGCAAGTACAATTAAGTACTGGTTGAGTAAACAAATTAAGTTGGTGAAACAATGTAACTTTACATTGTTACAAGGTACTTTACTGCTGCCACTACTAGGGGGCTAACTGCACTGTTCCCCTTCCTCTATAAATTGTTTATTGTCTTGTAAATTGTCTTGGGCCATTGCACATTCTACTGCACACATGAACTTTATGTTGTATTGTGTAGTTTATTGTTCTGTGTAGCACCTTGGTCCTGAAGGAATGTTGTTTTGTTTCACTGTGTACTGGACACCACTGTATATGTTTAAAATGACAATAAAAACGACTTGAACATGAACTTGGTACCACCAAACTACCATAGTAAAACTATGGCTGATCTTTTTAAGGGAATCCTAATGCATCCTAATTTTGACATCATTCAACATTTTCATTGTTTGAGTGAAATTAGGATTTTTGCTTTGTAAGTTGAAAACGTACTTAATTATACACAAAAAATATTATTTACTGAACAATAAATTTGTAGTTATGGTGGTCTTAACATCCTGAACAAAATAATCAATATTAAAAAAGCAAATTAAACCAACCATGCAGTCACTGAGACAACTAAAAAAAGGCTTAATATTTTGATTTTTGTTTTTACATGGATAGTTTCACTGCCCAGTTGAGCTATTATTATTATTATTATGATTATTATTATTATTATTATTATTATTACTATTACTATTACTATTATTATTATTAGTGTTGTTGTTGTTGGTGGTGGTGGTAAAAATTATTTATAAGGTTCAGTTGTCAACCTTATTGATTTCTAACCTGTCCAAATAATGTGGAATGTTTTGTAGAAATGATAGTAAATTATAGATTAAGCCAATTTTTAACACCCTGCCCATTGCTTATCAATCATTACAACATAAAGTTTCATATCCAAGACTGCGTTACAGTAATGAAAGTCTGTGCTAATGGTAACTGTCAGCATACGTTTTGGGGCTATGTTTCCAGGGGTGGAAAAATGAGTAAAACCGATAATAAATAAATAATAAATAATTTATCTAATGTACCTTGTCTAATTCACATTATATTTGAAGTGATTTACTTGTTTAAAAAAAATCAAATATTGTGGAGATCTTTGCACTGATGCATAAACATTTCATCATGTTTTGTTCCCTAATGAAATGTAGTAATCCAAAAAAGGGTTTTATGAGGTGTTTATAAGAACAAAAGCACTCATTTCCCAATGCACAGGTCTTAACAAACTTGCTTTAGCTGTAACTGGCCTGATTTTCTGTAACAAGTGGTGCAGATTAATACGGATAACCTGGAGTTCCCAAAAAGTTAAAGCCTCAGAACTGGTCTTGTTTGGCACCAAGGAATAATACATTAAAGTGCTGTTATTTTACTATACTGTATAGTATATAGACTTTATTCATTAAATGCCTTAAAAGCTGCTGAATATCCTGCTGCATGTTAGACATCAACCAAATAAAAACAGTGACTCTAATCCATCAAACTTTCAATAAATCTTCTCTGTGTATTCATGCACTTTCTGTACACTATGTCTTTCCTCTTCAGATGATTCCAGTAATCCTGGATCTACATCTCAATGGCATTCTCCTCCGGTTATACACGTGAGCTGCTCCTATTAAGCCATTATTAAGATCTGCAGCTTTGCCAGTTATGCAAAACTTTTGTTAGTTAACTGAATCGGGATTGCTCAGCTAATACTAGTGCTGAATACGGTGCTTTGTCACAGGGCAGGGCAAAAGCGCAGACCGGGAGGTCATGATTAGAAGTGATTCTACGGAGACATTCAGCTGTATGAAAGGAAGGTATTATTACCTGCCAGAGGTCAAAGTCTCTAAATCATGGGTTTATAATATTATGAGAGATTTTACAATCCCTTCATTATGGCAGTCATACAGTGGCTTAGCACTGGCTGTGCTCTCTGTAGTCTCCTAATCACCCTCTGCCCTCTACTCCACAACACACACACACACACACACACTCAAGATCTTATGACAGGTCAGCTGGCAGTGACATCTCAGACACTGAATACTGGACAACCCCAGAAACCTTTAGTAGATGACTTCTCTTCAATGAAAGCATCTCTGTGAGGGGGCATGGTATCAGGGCAGGAACATCTGACCCTTTTCTGCACCCCTTCCTGCCTTTTCTTTGGATACATCAGCTGGAGGAGACATCCTCAAAGCTTCAATGAGGGGGAGATTGTTAGGGGTCTATAGACGAAAAGGATGCTAATAAAGTGATAAATCTGAAGTGTATTTAGTATAAATAGTGGAATTGTCTGATACCACTGAAGCCTTCAAAACAGCTTACAGTCCAATCTGCCCTGTAATTAGTAAAGAATAAAAACAATTACTTTTTTTTTATTTTTTTTACTATTTTTCTTAATAAACTAAACATTTACAATTTAATTAATTAGTAAATGAGGCATCATATATTTTTATCCATTTGCTGCATTAAATTTTAAATGGTGTTATATAGGCTACCATTACACTGATATATACACTGATCAGCAATAATATTAAAACCACAAAACCACTGACAGGTGAAGTAAATAATAATTCAGTGTCTTATTTCGGTGACAGTGTCAAAGTGCGCAATATACTAGACAGCAAGTAAACAGTCAGGTCTCATATCCCATGTGTTGGAAGCAGGAAAAATGGGCAAGTGTACAGGACCAAATTGTGATGGTTAATTCTAATAAATGTTTCCAGTATACAGTGGTCAATACCTACCAAAATTGGTTCAGGGAAAGACAACCAGTGAACCGTCAAGTGGGTCTTGAGGGCCCAAGGCTGGACTGTAGTCTGGTCCAGTCCTGCAAAAAATCCACAAAAGAATCTGTTACTAACATTTTGGTTGCCACAGATAACACAGCATAAGCTTAGTTCACGTGCATGCCTAGGTGGGTTAGAGGTGATTTTGTGGCTCTTTCCTGAAATTAATAAGAAAAATGCAGCTTGACATGTTAATAAGAAACCTCTGTGGACCTGTTGCATATGTAATAGTCGTAATAGTTTCTTAGTGGAGAAATTCATTGATGAAATTTGTTCAAGAATTGTTCAAGAAACAACAAAGAAACAATAAAGGAAAATAAAGGATGCTTCTTCATATCCCTCATGGTTGTAATAAAGACACTGTTTGAAAACAGCATCCACAACAGTGTTTATTTATTTATTTATTTATTTGTTGCATCAACAGTTTTTATTTTTGTTAAAACCATTCCCATGCTTTTAACCTTCAATGACCATGGGAAGTAATTAAAAAGCAGCAGTGGAAAATACGTGTGTAATTGTATTTCATTGTTGTACTGTACTCCGTACAATAATACTCAAGTATTCTTAAACTTCAATACTTGTATTTTTTTCTACATAAATATTCAAGAGAGAACAAGAGTAAAAAAACAACAACATGTGATTCACTGGTACAAGCCTCTATTTTTTTTTTGCTGTAGTAAGATGTTTTCCTTTGCTGGAGTTACTGATTGGTACATTCCTCCTAAATAAACATGAAATTAAATTTATCATTAAGGATTAAAGAATTAGAAATAAGCTAGCTAGTTACAATTTGCACATTAGCATATTGAATGAGCTAGCTAGTTTTGTTTTGTAGCTAGTTAAGCTTTATTTTCATTGCTAATATGGCTTAGTATTCTTTTTAATAGGGTTATTGCAAGCAAAAAAAAACCAAACGATTTGCCCGAGCTAGCATAATATTTTCCTGATTGTTTAGTGAACTAGCTCATCAGACAGAAGGGAAATTGTCAGTTTATTTTTTTTTTTATAGTTTCATATATTTTTCAGTAAACCAATTTAACAAACACAGCTATAAGATATCAAATATGTTTAGGTTTTGTCTTCACTCCATTGAAATAGTTACGTGCAATTTATATCTACCATGAATATATACCATGAATCATTTTTAAATCATGTTTAAATCTTTTAATTATTCCAGGTGGTTTCTGGACAACCCGCCACCCTGGCAGACTAAACGAAAAAGACTGATTGATTAACTGAATTTTCAATGTACTGAAAATAAGTTTAGAAAATGTAAGATGATTATTCAGGCATTCCCAAAAATGTGCATGTTATATCACTGACCCACCTACATTTCTATTATATAAGTAACTATGTGACAGTACTGTGTTCTCCCACGTGTTTTTCAGCCTGATAAAAATGCTACTGCTTTCTAATCATGTCAGGAAAAGTAAATTAAGAAGAGGGGTTATGACCTGTGTAATTGCTTCCTGCATATTTAACTTTGATTAGGGGACAAGGGTGAGAGCTCCTCTTCAGTTTGAAGAAGGCAGAGCTCATCATCAGGCCTCTCATCATTCGATATTCCTGTCTGCACAAGGGTCAATAGGATTGAAAAGAGAGTGACAAAGGTTACTGAGCAGGGTTTTCTCTCTCTCTCTCTCTCTCTCTCTCTCTCTCTCTCACTCACTTCACCTCCTCCTCCTCTCTCCGTATACTGCATCAGTTATCTCCGTATCTCATGCTTGCCTTGGTTCATTACAGGATGCTTGATTCTGTAGTGGCACAGAATTGATTGGTACTTTTTTTTTTTTATCTTGATTTGATTTCATCCTTATTAACACTATGAATGCGCTGGACTCATAACGCCGCACTGGTGATGAGATGTCAACTCAACGTCCAATCAGTGACTTAAACTACTGATTTCATGTTCCTTTAAAAAAAGACTTTACATGCGATGTGTAATAAGTAGTGATAACAGAAGGTGTTAATTTGATGTAATAGCAGTTTTGACACTAGTTACAAAAAGACCAGGTATTATCTGTAAAAGATGTAACAGTAGCATGATAGCATTATATCATCATCATTAGTGAGACACATACACCGAACAAACCTAACAATAAAACCACAAAACCGCTGATAGATAAATAAATAACACGGATTGTCTTATTCCAGTGGCACCTGTCAAGATATAGGATATATTAGATAGTAAGTAAACAGTCCGTTGTCAAATATCATGTGTTGAAAACAGGAAAAATGTGTACGTGTAAGGATGTGAGACTTCGACAAGGAACAAAATGTGATGGAAAGATGACTGTGTTGGAGCATCTACAAAACAGCAGGTTTTATGGCATTATCCTCGTACTGGGTAGTGGGTATGACCTAGTGGGTAGGACCTATCAAAATGGTCCAAGGAACTACAATCGGTGAACCAGCAATCTGGTCAGTGTTGCCCGAGGTCCAGTCCTAAAGATGGTCCACAGAAAAGTCTGTTGCTAAACACTTGGTGGTGCCACAGATACCAAAGCACACCTTTAAAGGTCTTGTGGAGTCTATGCATCAACAGCTCAGTGTGATTTTGGCAGCTGTTTAGGCAGATGATATTAATGTTATTGCTGATCTGTGTATATGCCACATATCGGTGCTGTGGTTCTGCAATAAATATGATGATTTTAATCACCATTTGTCCTATGAGGCAGAAGTAA
>JAOVVF010000025.1:6084357-6097439 GCA_028565595.1 Duopalatinus emarginatus | reverse complement strand
TATATAAAAATAATGTGTGTCTTTTTTTTTATTTTTATTTTTTATTACATTCTAGTGCTGGACGATGAAGACAGTAATAACATCACAGCAGGATCCATCGTCACGGTTACGGTCACCTTGACACGGAAGAGGATGTCTGTAAGCAATGCATTTACATGTGTAGTTGGCCTGTATGTTGATTTGCCAGCAGAGTGTTGTGAGCTGTTGTGTGTACAGTAATATTAGTGGGATTGAGCGATTACATGTCTGTACATTTACTAGTCCACCATGTAGGCATGTGCACCAGTCTGCACTTCATTGCTTGGTAGAAGTGTTACTAAGTTAGATAAAAAGTGGTCATGCATACCTACACATACCTACACAGTAAAGACACAGAACACGGACGAGTTGACTAGGGATAGAATTGAAAGTTTGTTGTGAATTTTGTTGAAGGATTTCTGGAGCTCCTTAACCTTAAGATATGTCCTCCTTTTACAAGGTGGTATCAGTATTTCTGATGTTTTGGAGATCGTGGCTTAGCTTGCTATGGTAGTTAGAAACCTTCATGGTGGCAAGGCTTCAGGTTTGGATGATATTCAACCGAAGGTGCTAAAGGCAGTGATCAGAAATGGGGTTGTTTGGTTAACCTGTGTTGCATCAGTAACCTGGGTAAAGAAACCTGAGTAGAGGCCCTGATTGTTTCCAGTTGTTTTTAGTTCTAGTTATAGTGGATCCACACAGTGATGTTGATTATTTTTTTATTTTTTTATTTTTACTGTATTTTCCCAAATTGTATTTTAGTATTTGCATAAAACAGGCAGATCTCAGTTTTTTTAGGGGCTGTGTGTAGTTACAGGAGGCATCCACAAGAGGTCAGTGTAATGATTTCTATAGTAATGCACCAAATAGTAATGCGTCAGTTTTTTTATTCCTTACTACGTATTTGTTTTTAATTTAATCTATACTGTAAACACAGATTTATAATATAGAAATACAGTAAATACTTGGGTTTTTTTTACATTTATGGCATTTGGCTCTTGTCCAGAGTGACTTACAAGGTTGCTAGTATTACAGGAAGGCCCACATACTGTTAGGATTTTTTGCCTAAGGACCCTTATTGGTGCAACACAGACTAGTTGCCCAGACCGGGAATCGAACCCAGGTCTCCCACATGGGAGCCAATGATTTTACCACTGTACCACACCAACAAGTTGTTAAATGTAGCTGCTAAAATATTACTTTCCAGTCTAAGCTATTCACTGAGATGCACATCTAAATTGTGTCTATATTCATGAACAAAGCTGCTCACAGGCTGCACTCAGTGTCTGGTATTATTGTTCAAGGCAAAAACAATTCTCAAGGTTCTTGAACATATTAAACTCAAACCACACACAAGAAATCAAGGATGGAGAACAAAAAAAAGTGTCCAAGACCCCAAAACATTATCTTATCCTGCCATAGATGTAACAAATAGAAGCAAAACATGGTGTTAAATAAATAAATAAATAACAAATAAATAAATATCAAAGTAATCAAGTAAATAAATATAAAATAGCTAGATAGAGCCAACCTAGGTGTTTGTATACTTATTAAATGATTACGAATCCATTATATTAGCAGCTTGTTGATTAATAATTACAAATATTTATTGATTAAAATAAATATATAATTTTAACTAGGAGTGCTGAAAAAATTACTATTTTTTCGATTACTAGTCCTGAATTGATTTAAAATGCCCGAAAATATATCATTATACGTCTACTTGGACTAGCGCACTATGAATTGAAAGTCTGCGTTTTATTTTCAGTTAAAAGTTAATGCACTATGGTAGACTGACGTCCATGTTCACTTTTGTATTAATATATTTTGAGTTATTTGTTTATTGATAGATTTTTTTTTTATTTAAGAAAAAGCCAGGCAGCTAAGATTACCTCTGGTCAATTCAGTTACAGATTTTTATGGAAAAAGTTCTATTTTTGGTATAAATATAAAATGATGCAAAAGATTTAATACAGTAGGGAACCTAAAAGTATTGTTTTAAATAAATGTTCTATTTGTTTACATGTTCTTTCCATCATGTCGACCACATAATTCGAACACAATTTATATAGATATATATGTGAATGTAAAAATTGTTCCTGAATTGAAAAATGGATTCTGAATCGAATCGTCACCCCAAAAATGATTTGCAGAACTAATTTTAGCCGTTTGTTTAGGAGAAATTTGCATATGAACAAAGGGGAATATTGGTGTTTCGTTTCATTCATTAAGCACCTGAGTGCAAATGCTACAAACCCTGATGCTGTTCTTGAATTGAGTTACACTGCAAAATGAATCTGAATGCAATTATGCCGCCCCAGTTTGCTAGTGAGAGACGCAAACAAAATAAGATTAAATATCACTTGCTTCATTTTGCTTTGTAAAGGACTCATGATGTAACTGTGAAATTACCAGAGAAACTTTAGTAAAATACACTTCTGAACGCATTCTTCTTTTTTAAAATCTTTTTAATTATGTACTTATGCTTGTCTACCATTTCAGGAGGTTTTTGAAAAGGAGCAGGAGACTCCAGCACCTGCGGAGGAGGCCAACACGGAGGAGGCGGTACGTCTTTAACATTATTTAAATCAGTCTTCAGTTTAATAATATTTCCGTATTTCAGTGCTAAGCATTTGAGTCATTGTACATCAGCTTTTCTAAACTGTTTTCAGCAAGGTGATGGTGCTAAGAACAAAATGAAAGTCTGGCAGAACAAAAGTAAAGGTGCAAAGAAATCAGCCAAATCCAAAAAGAAGAAACTGATGAAGAAAAAGCCAGTCTCTCAGCAGCAGGTCAAAGGAGACAAGGCCAAACAGGCCAATGGCAACGTGGCAGGAAATGTAAGTGACCAGTTACAGTTCTGGCCCACAGGGTGGATTTTCTCTGACTGTCCAAAATTCACTCATAAAGATAAATACTGACTAGTGTCGTTGCCCTTCCAGGAAATGGCCACAGCAGCCAAAGAGGAAGACGAAGAGGTCTCCGACAAGGGCAGTGAAACAGACGAAGCGGAGGGAAACAAGGACTCACCCAGCGAGAGAGATGACGAGAGCGACAAACAGAGCGACACCGAGGCAGACGAGGTCGCAGGGGACGACGAGGAGGTCTGTGGCTGCGTCTTTTCCAAAACGAAAAGGTTGCTCGGTTGACGTAAAGCTTTGCGAATCTCATTATGTTTTGCAACACGGTCTGTAGGAGTGGGAGGCCTTGCAGCAGAGCATCCAGCAGCGAGAGCGAGCCTTGCTGGAGACCAAGTCAAAGATCACGCATCCCGCGTACAGTTTGTACTTCCCAGATGAAAAGCAGGAGTGGTGGTGGCTCTACATCGCTGACCGTAAGGATCAGACGCTGGTGTCCATGCCCTACCACGTCTGTACTCTGAAAGACACGGAGGAGGTGAGGGAGTGCACCTGTAGGCTCCTGTCCTGTTTCACACTGTGTCACATTTTGAATGTTGTTCAAATGCTAATTAGGTGTCGTCATCGTTTTCTTTTATTCAGTACATTATTTTAAGCCATTTTCTTATTAACACATGTGACCAAGTTTACTGAATTTAGTGCTAAATAAAAAAAAATGTATACAATATCTATATTGTTACAATGCGAAGTATTGTGTGTATTGTTATATAAATGGGATTTGTTTGTGCTGTGAGGTGAGTGAGTGAGTGTGTGTGTGTGTGTGTGAGAGATGGAGAGACTGGCTGCATCTTTTCCACAGCAGCTTGTTGCCAGGCAACATCCATGCTGCAGTGTCTGTACATTTAAAGAGACAGTTACTGAGCAGACAGATCGGTGCGCTATAATTCACCGGGTGACATGAACACACTGTCTGGATACAAAGTCTGTGTATTTCAGCTGGTTTTGTAGAGAAATTTGTATGCACACGGGGTCATTTATTAGATTAAAATCACTAATGCTTTTACATTTCCATTTGTGCAGGTCGAGCTGAAATTCCCGGCTCCATCCAAAACAGGGAACTATCAGTATTCAGTGATTCTGAGGTCAGACTCGTATATGGGACTCGATCAGATTAAGCCACTGAAGGTCAGTTTCTTTGTTTGTGTTTGTGTGTGTGTGTTTTTTTCCCCCCTTCTTATGTAAATTTATCCATAGTGTTCAGGTTGTTGTTGCAGTTCAATTGTGTGTGTGTATGTATGTGGTTAAAATTTCTCAAAGTTAAAGGTCACTTGGGTGTTATAAGTAACATGATTTTTCGTTTGGAGTCAAACAAGTGTGCGTCTGTGCCTTTCGCAGTTGGAGGTGCACGAAGCGAAGGCCATGTTGGACAACCATCCACAGTGGGACATCCCAGAGACTGAGGAAGAAGAGGAGGACCAGGAGGACAGTGACGGAATCGAGGAGACCGAGGAAGAAGACGAAGACAATGACTAATCCAGCCAACTCTATACGAACTGACCTACACACCCATGTGCCCTGTCATGTACACACACATATACATACACACACACAGTTTTACAGCTCAAAAGTGCCGCCATATACATTGTAAACACAAACGTGACGTTTAAGAGGTATGTGATGGCCCATCATCGTCATCAGATTCATGCTTTGTTTACTTTGATATACAAAATGGCTGCCGGGTTTCTTTCCTGAAGTCCACAATGAGGCGTTTTACCAACTGCAGTTTAAGAGAAATAAACAGACTGCTTCCCTCAAAACAGACACCTCATGATCATCTGTTATTTTATATATATATTAATTAGACATTGATTGATTTTAAAAAAAGGTTTCAAGCATTGTGAGTATTTTCTTTCTTCACGTTTCGAGTGTAACAGACTAACTGGTCAGGATGTGGGGCAGCGTGAGCTGGACTGGTTGATGGGTGCATGTGGTGTTGAATGGCACCGCTCAATAGGGAACTGGAGACGTAAATATTAATCATCTCATCCTTATCCTAGCTGCGCATCAGCTCATCATCTCTTCGTCATGCCGATTTCAGACATTCCACAGCCGGGGTTTTTTAGTGTGCTCAAACTTTGCTCGGGCCAGCTCTCTGGGTTAGTGTGTCTTGGTCCTAGTACAGACCTGTGTGTATTCACAGGTTGGATTTAGCTGCTGTTTTTTTTTTTTTATTTGTATTTTTTTATTAGCAATGTCTATCGATCAATACAATACAAACATACAAACTCCGCAAATCTGGGTTGGGTTCGGGTCATCATCGTCCCACATCACCTCAGACTTGATATCAGCACACTAACCCCATGGCACTGTGTCTCTTTGGTATTTTTTTTTTTAATTAAACAGTGAAAGGCTTTTAATGCTAGTATCACAAATCCCAATAATTTTTTTTTTTTATTCCCGTCCCAAAACAATTTTGAATTGTAGTATTTTCATGTTTAGATCACATTCCACGTATAAGATATGCCTTATTCTCCTTGGAAAGTATAAAGTATAGAGCGCATCACTTTTTAAATACATTAAAGTGTTGGACTATTTTCATTCGTGATTCTTTATTTTCATTTATTTTGGCACCTCCTAATTAAAGTGGTTTGGTGACGCCTGGTCACTTACTGTTTCTTAGCAACGCCTTGTTTATTTTGGGTGTTTTATGGGTAATTGGCCAATAATCAAATTCAGTTATCTTCATAATATAACCTTATTTAAAATAAATAAATAAATAAATAAATAAAAGCTATGTACACAGTGGGTTATTTATATGAAATTTTGCCTTCGTTTCAAATCACAGGGCTGTGTTTGGTGACTAAGCCCTTGACAGTTCCCCTCCCCTCTAGGCCTTTGCTATATCACTTAGATTAGATAAAATACTCAGTCTATTTTTATATCTGTTAATTTTCGTGGTCATATGGATATTTTATGATTGTGTTTGGATGTAGTTTTAGAAGGAGGAGACGGAGGAGGAGGAGGGGGGGTGGTTATTGACTAGGTGGAGGCGACGTGCTGTCTTGTGGTTTCAAACAGTCGATTGTGCGGTCTGTTTTATGTCAGCGGGATGAGTGGAGAGGGAGAACTATAGCTTTATTCTCTCTCCCGAGAAGCTCTTTGTTTAGGCTGTGACATGTCTGTAGTAGTGATGTGAAGATTACTAATGGGCTGGATGCCCTCAATCTGCCATCAGGCTCTGCTATAATAATCAAAGGGGACGGAGTTAGCCTTCCTGTGGACGTGGTTATTTTTTTTTATTTCCATCTAAAAGTATTTTTCAGTGGGAATATATTCATTATTATTATCATATTTTTTTTTTCATGGTGTCCAGCTGCACTTGGGCATATAATTGTGACCTGTGAGATCTGTTCACTGGATCTCTCAGAAACATTCTGCAGCCAAGCATGAATCGTGGATATCTATAAAATACTCCCTCCCATTTGTTTTTGACTACTTCTGTTTTTTTTTTCCCCCCTTTTTTTGTTTTTCTTTTTTTTTTTAACTGATAATACATGCTTAATAGAATGTATGGGGCCCAGCTGCATGTTTGTATTTTAATGGTTCATAAGAATTTACTTTTTCTTTTCTTTAGATAGCCAGAATAATCATAGATATTATTATTTTCCTCCTTTAAATTAGTGTTCGCCTAAACAAAATGTTATTTGTGTCTTAGTTTTACAGTCTCTCTCTCTCTCTCTCTCTCTCTCTCTCTCTCTCTCTCTCTCTCTCACACACACACACACACACACACACGCACACGTGTGCACGCAGTGGTACCAGACAACACACATTTCCAGTTGGTTAGACAGTTTAGTATTACAGATCCACACAAATGTAGTGTCCTGTTAGAATGATGTATATGAGAAGCTGTGACATGGAAAATACAGTAAAAATGACTTTGTGTATCTACACACACACACACACACACACACAGTTATAGGCCAATAAAGGCTTGACATGTATAGCCCAGCAAAACAAGCCGGAAAAGAGGTGTAGAGCCCTGAAAACCAGTATGTCTGCCACTTTTGTTTACGAAGAATACTCATTGTAAAAATGGAAAATATATATTATTTGTATTTAAGTCATTTCAAATAAAATAATTTTTAAAATGATCTTTTTTTTGGGGTGGAGATCTGAGACACACTGATTACAATTTAGGGTTGAATTTCAAAAAGCACAAACTGGTTAAATATATTTTTATGATGGCTTGAATCTAATGGATGATTCTTATTCTGGTCCTGGTCCTGACTGAGCACATCATCTTCATTCTTTCACTCAGAAAATAATTGCATTGTGTTTTTGCTTCTTTTTTTTTTGGAGATTTTATTTTGACGCAGATCTCACCTCCACTTACTAGTGCTTTTGTTTGTCCCAAGTTCGGTGCTCGTCTATAAATAGACTCCTCTGTGGAAAAAAAAAAAAGACTGGAAAAAAAAAACAGCCGCTAATTCATTTCGGCCGTGCGTTTACTCTGCAACTTTAATGCGCATTTTAATAGCAGATTTGCCCTTGTGTTTATTTACAGATTAGCTAATTTAATAGTTTAACCTGTGAGCGAGTAAAAAAAATAATTAATAAATGAATAAAAAGCCTTAAAAGAACATGACGCATTTTTTCTCCTTCGCAAATCCCAGTGTATTTAGTGATGGGTTTATGTGGGATATTTAAAGATGATTAAACAGAGTTTAATATAGAAATATATTAAAATCTATTGGAATTAACAATAGCCTGATTTCATTAGTTCAGCAGATTTATACGCATTTTAGCGCCTGTTAAACCTTATATGCGCATTTTATTGCGCATTAATATATTTTTATTAGACCCTCAGGACAGGAGGATTAATTTTTAAATATTAAATTACCTAGATTATAAAGACATTTGGTTTTTAATCACAGATGTAAGAGATGTTTTAACACACGGATTATCCACTTTTAAATTATTATTATTATTATTATTTCAGTAGTGAATGAAGCACTGCGTCTCCTGATCTTAACACAGACCCATTTATTTATTTGTTTTTATTCTAGGAGGGTGAAGTATAGCATGCACAGGTGCTCCTGTTCTTCTGATGCCTGCCAGATGACCGAGTGAGTGTAAATAATAAAACATTTCTGGAGCGGTGTGTTACATAAGCGTCTCTGAATGACCGGGGAAAAGCCCTAGAGGCAAAACGACGCTTTCTTTACTGCGCGAGTCTGTCCTCAGTGATGATGATGATGATGGTGATGATGATGGTAATGATGATGATCATGTTGGTGGTGATGATGGAGGGGACATGATGCAGATGCTTCTCTTCTCAAACCGTATTGCCTTTTTAATGCACTTTGCACGAGGCATTATAATAAGGACATAGCTTATAATAACACCATTTATACAAATAGCATTCAGTAAATAAATAAATCCGAGGTTCCTCGTGCTGTTCGGTAATTAGCCCCCTCGCGGTCTCTCTCTCTCTCTCTCTCTCTCTCTCTCTCTCCGTTTGTGTGTGCGTGTGCGCGCGTGTGTCCTCGCGCGCGCGGATCAGCACACGGAGCTCGCGGTTTCCGGGGCGAGGCGTTGGGTCTGAACGCTCCAGATCCATGAGGACCAACTAACAGACATATATAACATCCAGAGACGCCGAGGTAAAGTGTGTGTGTGTGTGTGTGCATGGCTTTGAGGAGAACGTGTGTGTGTGTGTGTGTGTGTGTGTTTAGGCTTCAAGTTCAAACCAGGCTCTTGATTCAGACGTTCAGGATGCTTATGGTTGGGTTGTGCAAATAGTCCACTATTTGGAGACCGGCGTTATAACGCGTTACGACGCGCTCGTGCACTGGTGCAGCTCGAAATGCAACGTTATAACATGCTGCATGTCAACCAGCAGTGTTTGGATGCGGATAAGAAACACTAATAAAGTTTAATGCATGATATATGGATTGTTATTTTCGCACAGAAAGGTATGTGTGTGTGTGTGTGTGTGTGTGTGTTCTCCTGGGGACGTGCCCCACCTGCGCATTCTGCATTTGCCTTGTCAACAAATCTCAGTATGTATATATTTCAATCCCCTTGCACACACTTATAGATGAGCAGTACCCCTGTCCCCCCTGTGCATGCATCTTCATGTGCTGTGTGCACGTGACACTGACCTGAGCTCGTGAGTAGTAATAGTCGACTTTGATTCTGAGACAGGGCACGTGCTCATCACCAAGGAGCTAATGGTTAAACATGGCTGTGTATCTTTGCTCTTGTGAAGTTGATTGTTGAAGTCCATTAGACAGGGATCTGCATTTTAGTGTTCTTTTTGTCTCCCTTTTAAATGCACACACACACACACACACACACACACACACACACACTGTGCACTGGGGTGTGTGATGAGACCCTGAGGCAACTTGCCAGCCTGAATAGGGAGACACACAGTCTTTATTATTGGATCAAACAAGCCACTAGAGATAAGGCTGGATGTATGTGTGAGTTTTCAAGGTTGGGAAAAAAAATAAGCTGTGGACAGTGTGTGCCTCTTGAGCTATCCAGAAAATAAACTTCAAACGAATACAAGTTAGTTTTGAATGAGGCTGAAAGAGGGATAAATAATTAACTCCTGCTGACCAGTCTTGCTCTCTTCTGTGACCTGGACATATAGATATAGCGGGTGGTAAAGCAGAGGGATAAAGAGAGTGTAAATGTGGGAATGTTGAGCTGATGCATGCGTAAAAAAATATTTATGGTCACTTTTAGAGTATCTAAATTATGCTTGAAAGAATTTACGATATTTAAAGTTAATTTTCAAGGTCACTTATAGCTATGTTAGTATAAAAATAGTTGCAATTTCAACAATTTTAGAGCATACTAGAGCTACTAACAAATAAACTATTAGAAGCTATTGGGGCAGACATCACACTGCCCCGGTATGCCATAATATGTAAGATATAAGTATAACTATAATAACTATAACTATAATATAAGTAACTATATATATATATTAGAAATCTCTGGTACTGACTGGTTGTGGCTCCATAATGGCATACGGCTTGTTTAGCTGCTATTCCATGGGACCCCTGGTACATCTACAAATGTCTCTGACAGGTGAACACTATTTGTGCCTTATTTCTACAAGTTACACCCATTCATGTCCTGCATTCATTTTAATAGGTTTGGCCTCCTCCAACAGGATAATATGCCACCACAGATGCCTAGGGACACCAAATTATGATTAGAGGAACACTTATCTAGGTTTGGGGCTTTGCCATTCCCACCTAAGTCAGCAGATCTCAGCATTATCGAGCACATCTGTGATGCCATGCAATGTGTTGTGGAACCTAGAAATCCTACACCTCGGAATACAACAGAATTGTGGACCTTTCTTCATAAAGCATGGTGTTCGTTACCATACAGAATATTTCCGCAAATGTATAATCCATTCCTGTCGAGAGCTGATTTTATAGCAAGTAATCAGAATGTAATTGAATAGATTTCCACACGTACAGAGAAATGAAATAATGGCAGACAGAGTGTCTGTGATGTACAGAAACATTTCCGTTGTAAGAGAGTTTTTAAGAGGGATTATATATAGTGTTGGATATCTATACTTTACAAATGCATGTGCACCACAAGGAATTTGGTTTTCCCACCCAAAGGCTGAGAAGAAGCAAAATAAGGAAAAATAAATGTGTTTGAATGTTTTGATCTTTTGTGTGGTTTTTGACGTCTAAAACCACTGAAAGTGAACTGAATAGTAAGCTGGAGGTCTGTATGCTGTCCAGGGGTTTATTTTAGCATTAGACTAAAACACGTCTATAGTGTAAGTTAACTGTTATATGTTGTCTTCTGTATGCCACACATTTATAGACATTTATGGATTGTCCAATATTGCCCAGATGAGGATGGGTTCACCCAGATGAGGATGGGTTCCCTTTTTTGTCTGGTTCCTTGTAAGGTTTCATCCTCTTATCATCTCAGGGAGTTTTTTTTGCCATCATCGCCTCCACCTTGAGAGCTGGGTATTCTCATTAGACCATCTGGTGAAAGTCAAACCGCCTAGCTGACAGCAGAATGTATTAAATCAGATCTGTTAATTCATTGACCTCTTATTGACCTCTCGTTGTGTGTGATCAGTCAAATCAGGTCATTTTATTCTATATAGCCAATACATTTCCATATCCAGACACACCTTTCCCCTTCACAACCCATCCACTGAGCTTGATAAATCAGTACAGTGTGTATGCTGTCCTTGGACAACACGAATGCTCAGGTTCCTGTCTCACAGATCATACCAACAGCAATAGCGACAGCTACACGTATTATGTGGCTAAATAAATACAACTGCACCAATATAACATACAAAATCATTAATTCCACATATGGCAATGAACTCTTAATTAAAAAATAATTAAATCGATGACACATGGCTTAAGAGACACGGTTCAATCCTTTCATGTGAATGATAACCCGGCATGAATGGGTCATAAAAATGCATGATGAGAATAAAATGAAATAAAAAAAATTAAAATAAATTAAAATTCTTATATAAAACATCAATCTTGCTCATATAAATGAAGTGTAGGAAGCATATAAGCTATTTCACAAAGTGTGAGATATTAAAAATACCTACATTAAATGAATGAAACAAACGTTATACACATTAAATGCTTTGTGACTGCAAATACATTGTGTTAACCTAATATACTACTAAAAGCTTTGTTTTGATCATCATATCCTCTTGTTCTATCCTCAGTTACTCTTGACCAGTCATCCGCAGATTTACTCAGGTCCTCGAACTGTTCTGTCCCGTGTCAGTGTCCTTGCATGACGTTGCAGGTAAATGGAAAGACATACAAATGACTCAAAGGCAGCTGGCGAATTGTCTCCTGCGCTTCAGTAGGCTGTTCTTTTACCTTTGAAGTCTCTAGGTTTTATAATGGCACGACTGTTGTAGGAGACAAAGTGGGCTTTGATTAAAAAGCACATGTGCCACGGGCCAAGCTATGCCTTATTTATTCAACCTAGCTTAGCCTTCTTCTCGTCCTCGTCCTCGTCCTCCTCTTCTTCTTCTTCTTTCTCTTATTCACAAAACAGCCATTATATTTAAGGACGCCCATTAGCCACAACATAAAAACATGAAATCGCTGACAGGTGGCACATGTGACAGGGTAGCAGGAAAAAATATAATTACTTGTATTGCTGTTACTGGAGACGGCATGAGAAAGATTGTTAATTCTTTAGCATGTAGTGATTCTTGAGCATCTCTATTAGATTTGAGTAGTACAATATATTTCATTATAAGTGACTATGACAGGTTAAAAGAAATGTATTATTAATGACATTACCTGATTATTGATTATTTTCCTAAATAACAGCGTACACTGTTGTGATTTAATATTATTGCAATTGCAATGTATGTACTTAGGTTTAAGTTAAAATACTAAACAAAAGGAAATGAAAAGGCAACAATACTTAAAATAATTTGATTGCAGTTTAAAAAAAACAAATAGAAACTGCAGTTCCTGCAGAAACTGCGAGTGTGTTGTGGTCATAAATAGTGGTATTTATGCCTGTGAGTGAATAGACAGTGATTTAATTTTAAGGAGAAAGTGATGTCTGTGTTAAAGTGGTGGACAGCACACCTGCTCCTTATGTGTGTGCATTAGAACGCTTTTATTTAATCTTCATTTAATTATATCGTTTTAAACTTTTTCAAGTGTAGCAAAAGAAGGGATGAATAATTAGTGTTGCCTGTGCAGCACACTAAATAATATATAAAGATCATATGTAATAATAGTCTTACATTGAATCTGATATCTAGCTGATATTAAAATATCCAATAAAGTATAAGTGCTTGAGTGTCCTGTTTTTACATAAATTTTATATAAAGTCTTCTTAGAATTTCGCTTTGTTTTTTCGCACAATATTTTTCTCTTTTTTCCCCCAAGTAAAGTTTATGTGCATGCAATTTCTTGCTGGATCTCCAGTATTTAATCCGACTCTTTTTAAGTGGCTTTTTGTACTAAGGAGAACATAATCAAAACCTTGTGCCTGAGTTCTGGAGTCGTTCCTGCTACTTTTCATTAACTTACATCCCTGCGT
The DNA here is from genome assembly GCA_028565595.1 of Duopalatinus emarginatus. Lineage (NCBI taxonomy): Eukaryota > Metazoa > Chordata > Actinopteri > Siluriformes > Pimelodidae > Duopalatinus > Duopalatinus emarginatus. Next base: position 6,084,459 of record JAOVVF010000025.1, on the reverse strand, counting down.
GCCTGTCTTTATTAGTTTTCAAGAGTTTTTCAGTCTGTCAGCTGGTGACAGATTTATAGTGTTTTTAAAAAATCTTATATTATATAAATGTATATAAAATCT
>JAOVVF010000025.1:5961930-5971930 GCA_028565595.1 Duopalatinus emarginatus | reverse complement strand
TGCTCTTCTAACTGAATGAATACAAATCCCCACAGCCATGTCCTAAAATCTAGTGGAAAGCCTTCTCAAAAAGAGTGGAGCTTATTATAACGGAAAAAAACTGGGACAAGATGTTCAACAAGCATATGAGTGTTACGGTCAAGGGTGCACAAACCTTTGGCTATGTGGTGTCATAACTAAATGTACTAAATGATACTTGATAATCATTTAAAAAACTTTTCATGACCTCTACATGCCTCCATAACCATAAACGGCTTCAGAGGATCGATTTTATGTCCAAAGAGCATGAATATTCATGATATGCACATTTCTAAATGACCCATTGTGCTGTCCACTTGTGTGATTACTCAGTGGAGCTGAGCTCTTGTAATGCAATTTACCCGGAATGTAAATGATAGCATTACATTTCCTTATAGAGAATCACTTTCATTTCACACTAGTTCACACCAGAATGTATTGAAAGATCATTCAAACATACGGCTTTCTAATGCTAAAAGTTACAAACAAGATAAACTGAACACATAGGGGGGCAGGGGGTGGTGGTGTGGTACAGTGGTAACATCATTGGCTCCCATATGAGAGACCTGGGTTCGATTCCCGGTCTGGGCAACCAGCCTGTGCAACACCAATAAGGGTCCTTGGGCAAGACTCCTAACATTACGTTGGCCTACCTGTAATACCAATAACCTTGTAAGTCGCTCCGGATAAGAGCATCTGCCAAATGCTGTAAATGTGTCAGTTGTGTGCTTATGGTTAGGGAACTGGCCATTGTTTTGATGCATTTCCTGGTTATGTCCACCTGTTTCCAATTTAGACTGGACTAAAGAAGTTTGTTGAATCACCAACAGTGAAAAGGTTAAGGCCCTGGGTTGGGGGTTCAAGCCTCAGCACCACCCAGATACCTCTGTTGACTGTCTCTGCTTCGGGGTAGCTGTGTCATGACTGACCCTGCATTATAACCCCAGCTTCTCGATATCTGGCCTGTAAAAGGGCACCTTGATTTTTAAACAGGATTGGGAAACCAGCTGGTGTGCATATAAATACAAACAAGTGCATTTGTCTCTAAATTCTTAATGCTTGTCTTAAATCTTTTTTTCTTTGAGTTGTTCACATTGAAAAAAACAAACAAAATGAGAAAAGAATGTGTTCAAGAGCACTGAATCACCTGTAAACCGGATTACTTATAATTCACATCACTGTGGACTTCTGGTTGTAGACACAATTCAAAGTTAACAACAAAATAAACAGTTTAACTAAAGTTTAACTGTTTCTGAGGAAAAAAGTCTATGATCTGGTTTTGATGGAGCCACAAAAAGATATTAAAAGAGCCACATGCAGCTCTGGAGCCACATGTTGATGACTCCTGTTCTAGTTTAATATTGGCTGCCTGTGATTTGATGCTGACTTTGAATGATAATGATTACAGCTTGCTTATAATAAACACCACAGCGCTTTTCCATTTTACACATCTTGCTTCACATCTTGCTTTCATTTACCAAATGTTACTTTGATGGTCCTCATAATTCTGTGTTGGAGCTAAAAATCTGTATTCGTACTTAAAAAATATGTTTCAATTAGTTAATATTACCACCACTTTCAAATGCTTTCCAAACTTTTTTGCTACTTTATGATTAAATATGTACACTGAAAATACAGTCCAGATATGTTGCAAGCAAATATTACAGTAAATTAAACTTGAAATTGAAGATAAAAGACTTGATTTCTTCAAGTTAAATGACAAGTTCAGAAAGCATAAATAATTTTGTTCAAATAATATAAGAATTACACAGCGCAATAAGATTAGTTGAGCTGAGATAACTTTAAAAAAATGTGTCAAGATTGTAGACATAATAATTTAAGCTAACTAGATCTAATTATTGATCTAAGTTGATCATTAATAAAGCATTTATTAAACAGGATGGGCTACAAGAAACATTTCTTATTATAAGGATCTAATATTTAAGATAATATAAAATAAAATGCCTTTATTGTCATTGCACAGTGTACAACGAAACTGAGCAGCAATCAAACAGTCTTCTACACACACACCTAGTCGAACCTAGTTTAAACCTAGTTTGCTAGATAGCTTTTAGTGCAGCTTCCAGAATTAACCAGGGAAATATTTTTATGTACCTTGGAGAACACGTTTCTAATCTAGTTTTACATGTAACAGTTTTCTTATGAAATATTTCCAATTAGTAGTTTCTCAGCTACTTTATTACTTACAAACAGGCCTCATTGTTCAGAGCAGACACCGGCAAGACCCTGCAGAACACCAGGAAACCCAGTAGTAGGGGAAATGTACATGTGCTAACAAAACAGTTTGCGCTCTCGATCATATACCTAAATACTTAAAAGTAATAGTAACAAAATTCTATGTGTTTACAAAACGCTCAAGCTGAATGTGTTAAATTAGCTTAGTATAATATATGAACTCCAACTACTGACGTTTCTCAGTTCAGTTTACAATCTTACATTTGTTCGGAGAAATATTCATTAGTTGGCTTTTTTTTACAGTGTACGATTTTAACCCAATTACCCATGTCACCTTGTCAAAATGTCTTTTGTGTCGGTCATCCGCAAAAACCTCTACACCCTACCAATCATACCTCGTTTTGTCTTTGCTTTCATTTCCAACCTTCCTGACTGTCGAAGCTCTCTCCTCACTCTCCTCGCTGACTCCATCCAAAGCCTTTAGAAATCTTCCAGAACCTAGCTGTCTGTCTTTTAACTCACAATTGTTCCTGTCACAATATTACACCTCTACTTCACACTGCCCACAGGCTCGCCGTAAAACAATACTCTTAGCAAGAAAATTCTCCTTCTTGCCCAGATTGCCTTCAACAATCTTCCCCTTTCCAATTTGTCCTAGCGTCTCCTCTCATAGCCACTCACCTGCACTCAGATTCTCACTTTTAGAGCTGCAGACTAACTTTTCATCAAACTGTCATACAGCTTTGATTACTCTACTTTCCTTAGTCTAGCACTTAGTTCCTGGAACTGTCTGCTTGGCCTGTGGGATACAGAGAACTTGGTCTTTTGTACACTTTTGTGCACGTCTTTTGTGCACTTTTCTGGCCACAAGTTTCAGAAATGTTAAAGACTGCAATCTGACAGGAAATTCCATGTGCACACACTTCCGTAGTGCTTAGATCATAGACCATGTACATGGAGACTGTACATGTTGCATTTGACTCACCTTAGTGAGTGGGAAGTCGGAGCTCAGTAAGATGTCTGTGCATTCAGGGTGCAATGATTGGAGGGAAAACATTGACACATTAATGTTGTCTTTTAGCAACAAGCTAGTTAATTAATTATTATTAGTGATGTACAATAGAATACCAGAAAAACTGGTACACCAGTCTAATGCTTGGTAGATCTCCCATGGAGCATGGCCTCCATAAGCTTGGAAATATTCTGTATTCTGTAATATTATGAAATATTCTGTATAGGCAATAAACACCATACTTCCTGCAGAATGCTCCACAATACTGCTGTATTCCGAGGTGTAGAATTTCTGTGGCATTCCAGATGCAACATTGAAAACTGGTGGCATTATTTGGATCTCTAAACGTGTGTGGTGGTTGTTCTGATGAAAAAAGGCCAAACCCATCGCAAATGCAAGATATGAAAGGGTGAAAGAAGGCCTACATAGTGTTCACATGTCAGAGACATTTGTATGTTTATTAGGGGTCCCATGGAATACCAGCTAAACAAACCCAATACCATTATGGAGCCACCAACCATCAGCACCAGTTTTTAGTAATATATAAGTCTATATATTCTTTTTTTTCCCAGTAATTTGTAAAGTTAGAGTTGAATCGTTTTGTATGTTGCATTCATGTTGACTTGATGTAACACCAAGCTATGTTTCTAAGTAGGAATTCCAAGTCTAATCTCATGGTCAAGATTATTAGGTTAAGGTGAGGTGCATGTTTTCTGATTGGCTTTCAAAAAAGCACTGTGATTAGTCATGGGTGAACGATAGCGACTGTAGCAAAGCTACAGCAGAAGGCCTGGCTTGCGTGAAAAGTTCGACATGCTGTGACTTTAAATAACTTGTCTCAAAATGGTACCCTAGCTTATTACACCAACTCATACCAGTCCTCCAGAAAACGCAATACCAATTTGACTTGATGATGATGATACGAGTACCATTAAGTGGTGGATATGATGTAAAACCATTGAAGTGAAACATAACAACATATAGCAGCCTGCAGACTAGAAATAAGGACCTTTAGTGCAGTGAGTAAAATGGACACTATTTACACTTGATGTCCTAATGGGCTATGTGCCCAGTCATGTGACTAGCCATTGATATGTGAAATCAGGATAAAGATAAACGCATTAAAACATTATTCATAGCTCACTAGGTAAAGGGCTTTAGGGTAGTTGTGGCATTTTGTTTTAGTGCACTGAAGGCTGGCGTTGCATCTGAAGTCATTACAGCATCTGAAGATTTATTATTTTGCTGCCTCAGTGGGAATTCTTAATTGAAAATACAATACAATTTGGCCTGACTAGTGTCCTGAAAAGCAGCCGTTTTCCCTCGCATTTCTAATGACTGAACATTACATTTGTTCAATTCTCCGTAGCTGAAAATCATCCAGGTGTATTGTGTTATTTTACAGGCCTTCACCACGAACACCTCTCCGTAAGTATGCTATGGAAACAGCTCCTCGACTCCTGCATGACCTTTCACATGTTCTGACAGTAATTACAACCATTACGGCTCATTATTACTATCCGGGTTGACACAAATTAATCGTAAACAGAGTCATAATGAAACACCTACACTACCATTATTTGCACTATGAAGCCTCGTTAACCTGAAATCTCTCCTACTGTGTGTGTGTGTGTGTGTGTGTGTGTGTGTGTGTGTGTGTGTGTGTGTGTGTGTGTGAACCTGTCTTTATATCTTGTTGCAAACCAAAACCCACCCCCACAAGGACAGGGATATCTGATCAGGTTAGGTTTAGGTTTAGGCATAGCATTAATTAGCTGCATTACGATTTCAGTGGAAGGTCCTTATAGATAAGAATAGCAAGACAAAAATGTATGTTTATATTGTTTATATTCATATGAAAGCCCAAGACCTTTTCTAAAGCAACAATACTTCAGACTTCAGACTGGTTAAAAGCCTTCTTTGCTTTTACTTCAGTATCCAGAGAACTTAATTCTGAAAAAAAAAAAAAAAAAAAAAAACACGCCACACTCGCGGGGAATTGAAATTATATAGTCTTGCAAATAAACTGTATTTTTATAGCCATAGGTTATTCTGTAACTCTACCCTTCTAAAATTGCCTCGCATACCTAACCATTAGTAATACACCACCATCTTCTGCCTGATGAACACATATCTCTATCTCCGATTATGGAAATCAGTGTCACTAAAAGCCAATGTTCAGCACAGAAGAACGTTATTTTTAAATTTTCTTCCCCCTCCCTTTATTCAAAGAGTCTCGGCACAGCTTGAGGAGCTGCCTGGATTGGTGTCATTATGCATTCCCTGCACTTGGTCATAACTACACTAATTCAAGTAGATGATCAATACTAATTGGTCTCTTTGGAAGGCATAACAGTGGGAAGGGGATGAGCTTGCAGCCGCAGCACGCTAATGAAGAATTCATGCCGTGTGGCTTTGTGGCGAAAGGTCAGCTGTTAGCGCCGGCGTCTGCTCTCCCTCTTGTCCATTATCTCTGCTTGTGTCCATGCTGTTTCTCTCTCTCTCTCTCTCTTTCTGTCTCCCTCACTCTTTCCTTAGTAGCTCATAAATTCTTCATTCCTCCCTTTCCCCGAATAGCTTCGCAGAGGGCAGGGGCCTTGGATGAATGACGGTCATAAAGAGATGACTTGTGAGAGGAAGAAACTCGGAGAGGGAGAGGAGGGAGGAGGGTATATTTTGTGTTAGTCTGCTTACTGTACTTGCTGTGTCATGCGAAGCACCTAGCATGAAGATTGCATTGCTAAGTGGAACATCTGTAACCAAGGACAGCTCCAGACAATAGTGTAGCACTTTTTCTTTTATAAAGAAGATTGTATTCCTTGGTGAGCCAGCTAAGGAGGACAAAGAATGAAGATGAAACCTTGAGATTTAAGGCGATTTGTGAACCACAAGATCACAAGACAGTGAGATTGAAAGAGGTGAGCTAGTACATGAACATGAATATATAGAAACAATTAAAAAACAATGGTATGCAGAAACTTCCGGTTTGTCATACACTGAAAATTTGTACATAGTTTAGTTTGCCTGTTGGACAACCATTTGGACTGGTCGAAAGTATATTCAAATTTCTTTCTTTCTCAGTCTTGTACTCTCTCGGGTCAATGTAGCAGATATTCCCGTTTGCCTGGATAATAACTCTTTATGGTAATTTACATAGTTCTTTACCTTTTCAAAAATTAATGCTTTTTGTTAGAAAAATCTGAAAAATACAATTATTTTCAATGTACTGAGTTTTAAAATATTTAGTATAAAATTATCTGTTTAAAAATGGTTCGAGTGGTTAAAAGTCAATGCTATTTTTTTACAACCTCAAGGCAGTAAGGGCATGTTAACAAAACCCAAGAGTTTGAGTAAAAAGTGTGTTCTATTACTAAACATGAGTGGGCAAAGCCACAGTAGAAAATCGCCTGCTACCATTTTTTAATTATTTAGTGTTGATGCCTGTCACACAGTGCTAGCCAAGAGACTATAGCACCAAACTCAACATACCATAATCCCTAGCCTCCAGACAAGATGGCCGCACCCATGTCTGACTTCCTAGTTTCCTCCCATTCTCAGTTCCCTGAAGTCTAGTTATGTGTATTCCTACCTGTTTTGTGTTCCTTATTATTTAGGTTCATTGTTTTCACCTGTTTTGAGTTCAACATTGCCTTTCTTTCATGTATTCAAGCCCCTTTTGTTTTCAGTCTTATGATGTAAAGTTATCTGGATACTATGCTGTCACTTATTAAGTTTTTGATTTCGACATTTGCTCTGTCTCATACAGCTTGTTCAGAATCACCTGACCTTGTGCTTGCCCCTGACTTCTCTTTTGGATTGTTTTTGGATTTGTCTGTCTTGACTGAACTGTGTATTAAACAACAACTCTGCAAATCTGTGTCTACACACACTTCTGACAATGTCAAGGATAATGCATGTGTAAATCATTGTCCGAGATGAATCCTAAGCTGCAAACCTAATTATATTAATGGAGTGTTTTTTTAAATAATTAAAAATGTATTATTAATAATTAATAACTGTTAGCTAATTGTTGTGGTATAAACAGGAATAACAATATACATTTATTTTGTTTATACAAGTGAAAAGTTAGGGGCCAAGAGTCTTGCTTAAGGGCCCAATTATGGCAGCTTGACAGTGTTGGGATTTGAATTTACAATCTATTGCTCAGAAGTTCAAATCAAATGTGTTTTGACTTGCATATCTTTGCTCTATTACCCCAAATACAATAACAAAAAAATGACTTATACTGATAAAAAAATAGGCTCTGTTTCACATGCCATATTAGTAAACTGTGTAGTCATTTGTCCAAAATAATAATAATGCCAATGATATGTTTAGTTTATAATTTATTGGTACAACCAATAAAATTAACGTGGTGCATGTCAGTCAGTCAGGCAGTCATTTTCATACCCGCCTTCATCTGTCAGGGTCATGGTTTGTCTGGAGCCCACGCAGAATCACAGGCCCGCAAGGCAGGAATACTCCCTGGACAGGGCACCAATCCATCTCAGTGTACCACATACGCACATATCAATCCACTCACACTCACACCTAAGGGCAATTTAACCAGCATACCATGTGTGTTTTTTGGGAGTTGGAGAAACTGGGAGTTTCACAGACACGGGGAGAACACACCAAACTCCTCAGAGACAGAGACTGGAGCATGTGGAGCTGTCGGACACACACACACACACACACACACACACACACACATACTGCCTGCAGTGCCACCATGCCACCCAAAAAACTGTATGTGATGTATGTTTTGCTGCCTACATCATCATCCAGCATGACCAGTTTGGTGGTGGGTTAGTGATGGTCTGGGGGGCATATCCTTGAAGAGCCAGTTTATTTGCTGATGCAGTTTCTGGAAGATGAAGGCATCGATGGGACTGACTGGCCTTCATGTTCCACAGACCTGAATCCAACTGAGAACATCTGGGACATTATGTACCAGTGCATCTGACACTGCCAAGCAGTTCCACAGACTGTCCAGAAGCTCACTGATGCCCTGATCCAGGTCTGGGAGGAGATCCAAAGGAAAGGTGCTTATTTTATATTTTTTTTAGCAAATCCTTAAAATCACAATTAGAGAATGAAAACAAAAGAAATTCAAAACGGTCCAGGTCCTAAAAGCTAGAATAAACCCGTCATACAGATGAAGCAGATCCTAAAAGAGAACAAAAAGAAAAGAGCTGTATTTGGACTCTATTGTCTTGTCTCTGTTATCTCGTTGCTAGCTCACATTTCCCTGTTGCATTTCTCATACACCACCTCGGTAACTACTGATGAACGTTAAGAAAGTAGGCTTACAAAACAAATTACCCATATTGAAGACTAAATCTAAAGGACAGTCACCATGTGTCACCACATTACCAGCAATATTAGTGCATGAATCTACAGGGTAGAAATAATATGTATAATATGACAGCTAATGACAAATGCTTATCGAGGCTGAGAAATATGTCAATCAATAACTGCTTCAATAATCATACATAAGTGTATTTAACTATGCATTTCTGCTTTCGTTTTCCCTCATTAAAACGTATTTCAGGCTGAGCTGTAAGCCACAAATGCACTTTGTCTTCACCTCTTTAGTAGACATGAATCTTCGTCCTCTTAGGGCTTCTTTCACAGGTAATAGTTTGATGGGGCAAGATCAGGAGGATGAAGTGTTGGGTAGTTGCATAGCAGTCCTTTGCATTTTGTCAGAATTTTAGACTTCTGCTTTTCAGTGAGTATCTCACTTGAATAAGCACTGTTAAACATATTTCACTGCACACTGTTCTTCTTTTGTACAGATCACAAGTGGGGCAGTCATTTTTTCTTGCACTGCAGTAACAAATGATGCAAAACATTCAAACCTGGACAACAGTGACTGGGGAGACAGAAGCCTTCTATGGAAAGCTTTGAGAAGACAGTACGGCCAACAGAAGTCTTAGTATTACTGAAGTGCGGATAATTTTTGACTCAGCCTCATATATTTTGGCTGACTAAATGATGTAGGTTATGATAGATGACATTCTCTGTAATGAGTTGCTGACTTTGCTCCACTAATGGTTAAGAATAGATTGAGAGCCAGAATTATGATTCAATAATACTTATTTATGAATTTAGCCTTTTATATTAATTATATATTATAGTTGGGGTTGTGTTCGTTGCACTGGAAAAATACTTCGTTTTATTTGAATTTCCTCTTGCGTACACAGATATAATTTCAGTAATCACAGGCTAGTTCTACAGACAAGGTTACATACTGCTCGGTTTTTACACTTTCACCCCAAGTAATCTTTTTTTTATGTCCCTTTTGCTCAGTGACTTAATTTTGCTTCACCACCATCCTTGATCCTCTCCTCCTCCTCCTCCTCCTCCTCCTCCTCCTCCAAAACCACCCCGTTCTTATTCCATCCCTCTAGCCTGGGGCAGCAAGCGCTAACATGGGTGAATGAAGATTTCTGATTAGGTTTCACTCTGGTGCTCTGGAAGAAGTGAAATAATGAAAATACCATAATATAATATGATTTCAAACAAAGAGCAGCGACAATAAATACAAGTGAATTCTGTGTGCATGTGCATGTGCGTGTGTTTCAGAGCATTGGTGTCGGAAGCATTTTTAATAAGGGGGGGGGGGGGATGAGATGAGGGTCCTCCCCAAAAAAATTTTAATTAATTAGATGCTTTTTGTTGTATATTTATTTGTATTTTTAACAGATTTAAATGATAGCCATCATTAAGCTAGCTGATAGATCTCCTAACATTAATTAGCCAGCTAAC
>JAOVVF010000025.1:5885574-5896013 GCA_028565595.1 Duopalatinus emarginatus | reverse complement strand
GCTTTTCTGTTGATAATATTTAGCCATGCACCATTCCAGTAGATCATAATTTTACTTCACGTTTACAGAGACATAATTCATGTTACTAATATCATTTGTCCATGTTTGACTCCATGTGCTACCATGACTTTACAAAACTAAAAAAAAAAATAAAAAATTATGTTACAGGGATCCGGGTTCAGGTCATGGGATCGCTACCCTTACTCTGTGGAACACATTTAAAATGCTAATTACAGAGAGCTACATGGGTCAGTGACATTTTTGTGTTCGGGTATATCAATTCTTTTAAAATAATTTGAATCGATTTATTAAATGTATTATATAAAACATAGAAGTTTGAATACATTTTCAGTCCAGTCCAAATAATATGCATTCTTTTATGTTGTTTTAGGTCTTTTAAGTGTCATGTGGTGCAACCATGGATGACTAAGAAAATGTTTTAATGATAACTAATAAATAATAATTAATAAATTGTAAAACTGTGAAATGATTTTCTGTTTAAAACCTTTTAAACAAACCAAATTTTACAAATAGTAATAATTTTAAAGTTGACATCACTGAAGTCATTTTGTCCAGCAATTTGCATGCTCTTAATGTGGCAAAACGTACAAGTGGGACTTTTATGCTGAAGTGAAGAGGTAAACATAATATTGCATTTTTTAGACATAAGTAACATTTATGGCTAAGTGAAAAGATTTGTAGATTTTCTTTTTAAATACTGATAAAAATAGTATGTGGTGGACTCATACATAAACTGGTAGACGTTGCCTGTCAGTTGGCACAACCATTGAAAACTAACATTAACCTAGCTTTATCATAAATCTCTTTACTTTATAGAAAACATCATTTACATTGCAAAAAAACTAATACTGGCACCCAAGTAAAAGCATGTAGCTTAGAATAATATCTATAGTTGTGCCACCTGACATTTTTGGTTGGCACTCAGAAATGAATTTTAACACTTTCAGAAACATACATTACATCCATTCTGAAAATAGAAATAATTTTGTCCACACCTTAGAACAGGAGTCTGAGTTTACAGCGGTTACATGCTCAATTAAACTGAACCAGATGATGTTTTTTCCAAACTGCCCAGACATAATGTCTCATGCTAATGATCTAAAAAAGAAAAGCGAGTGAAGTTGTTCTTGCTGCTTCTGAACATCCACCCACACCTAATCTGTGTAATGTGTGAGTGTGTGTTTATGTACGCCACAACTGAATGAGCTGATATGCTTCACTTAATAACATCCACCCACTCCATGGCCTCCCCACCAAGTGGCTCCCTTCTCTATCAGCTCTGACACATGCAAATACAAATACAACAAAAAGAACAAACTTAGAAACATGTAAGGCTTTTTTATTAGGCTCGGGGGACGATATAGGAGTGACACTGTAATTATATTACAGTTATACTCTATGTAGCGAGCAGGTGTAATGAACAAGACGTCCTTTAGGATATTATGTGCTGCATCCCTCCTGGAATTGCAACCATATTGTGATGGATGGGCTTGTGTGCTCATGTGATCCTGGGAGCTATGCTGTGTGAAGCATGTAGCTCCTGGTAAAGCCACCATGGCAGACCATCTCAGGTTAGGGACCTGTAACTGGATATACGCCCTACAAGCAGATAGACACCTCGCCCAGAACAGGGATATTGAGGCCAGCTCTCGGAACCAGGCCTGGGAGGGGAGCTCATAGGCGACTTGCCACTAGGTCAGGTGGGCTCAGCCTGAACATAGCACATGGCGCTGCCTGCTCATGGGCCCACCAGGTGCAAGGGGAGAAACAGAGACCAGGTGCAATGCCACAAGGGTAGCATGTTGGGATTACTTGTTAGCCCTGAAATTAAGCTCAGGTGCATTCAGTTCCCACTACTCATCCTGTTTCATTACTGATCAGTGAGATGTTTGTACAAGCTAAAATGATGTGTGGTAAATTCAGTAGATTGGACATGATTTGTGAAGCCACAGCTGACAGAGCAACGGGTAAAACTGCACGTGTGTAGATGTACAGCATGTGTAGTCGCATGCAAAAGACATGTTTTCAGTATTTACAAAAATATACAGGGGATTTTTCGAAGAAGAAAAAGAAGACAAGAACCACAAGAAGAAAAACAAGACAAGAAGGAGAAGGAGAAAGGAGAAAGGAGAAGGAGAAAGAGAAGAAGAAGAAGAAGGAGAAGGAGGAGAAGAAGAAGAAGGAGAAGGAGTAGAAGGAGAAGGAGGAGAAGAAGGAGAAGGAGAAGAAGGAGGAGAAGAAGGAGGAGAAGAAGGAGAAGGATGAGAAGAAGAAGAAGGAGAAGCAGGAGGAAAAGGAGAAGAAGAAGGAGGAGAAGGAGAAGTAGAAGAAGGAGGAGACGGAGAAGAAGGAGGAGAAGGAGAAGGAGAAGAAGGAGGAGAATGAGAAGAATGAGAAGAAGAAGGAGGAGAATGAGAAGGAGGAGAAGAAGGAGAAGGAGAAGAAGAAGGAGAAGGAGGAGAAGAAGAAGGAGTAGAAGGAGAAGGAGGAGAAGAAGGAGAAGGAAAAGATGGAGGAGAAGAAGGAGGAGGAGGAGGAGAAGGAGAAGGATGAGAAGAAGAAGAAGAAGGAGAAGAAGAAGAAGGAGAAGCAGGAGGAAAAGGAGAAGAAGAAGGAGGAGAAGGAGAAGTAGAAGGAGGAGACGGAGAAGAAGGAGAAGGAGAAGAAGGAGGAGAATGAGAAGAAGAATGAGAAGAAGGAGGAGAATGAGAAGGAGGAGAAGAAGGAGAAGAAGAAGAAGGAGAATGAGAAGGAGGAGAAGAAGAAGGAGAATGAGAAGGAGGAGAAGAAGGAGAAGAAGAAGGAGGAGAATGAGAAGGAGGAGAAGAAGGAGAAGAAGAAGGAGAATGAGAAGGAGGAGAAGAAGGAGAAGAAGAAGGAGGAGAAGAAGGAGAAGAAGAAGAATGAGAAGGAGGAGAAGAAGGAGAAGGAGAAGAAGAAGGAGGAGAAGAAGAAGATGACTTGCCCTAAGCAGTGGACAACCCTATCCACAGCACCCAGACAGCAGTTAGGAGTTTAGGTGCCTTGCTCAAAGTCATGTGCTGCTGGTTGTGAAGATCAAACTGGTGACCTTCTGATAACAAGGCTGCTTCTTTATAACCACAAGCCAACAGCTGTCAGTAGGTGACTGCCAGCTGATAACATCCAGAGTGTGATAAGTCTTCTGAAGCTCCTTTAATGATGAGCCAGAGACATGGTAGAAACAAGTATGCTGGACTGGTGAAGTCTTTTTCTTTTCAGGCTCCAGTTAGCAAGGTTACATTTAAAGAAAAAAAAGAATCCTTTCACCTTTGTACCTGTCCCATTATAACAGCCTCGACTGTGCCTTAGAGTTCCAGCTGGACCGGAAACAGGTAGATGGAAGATGGAGATTAGTGAAGTAAGGAAGCAAATGTGACACAGAGAGTCAAGAAACACTGCAGCAAAGAGAGAGGCATGTACATGCACACACACACACACACACACACACACACACACACACAATATACAGTGTACAAAATATGTACAGCATATGGACACACCTGTGGCTACTCAGAGAGAAACACACATACCAGTACACATCCTGACTGATACAGCAAAACACACACACACACACACACACACACACACACACACACACAATATGTATGTACACTTATGGCTACTTAACAGTACACATGCTGACTGATGCAGCAAAACACACACACACACACACACACACACACACACACACACACAATATGTATGTGCACAGTTATGGCTACTTAACAGTACACACACACACACACACACACACACTATATGCTTACACACTTGTGGCTACTTAAAAGTACACATGATGACCGATACACCAAAACACACACACACACACACAGTATATATGTACACACTCACGGCTACTTAAAAGCACACAAGATGATTGATACAGCAATACACACACACATGCACGCAAACATGCGCATTCGCCCACACACACACACACACACACACACACACAATATATATGTACACGCTTGTGGCTACTTAAAAGTACACATGCTGACTGATGCTCCAAAACATACACAAACACACACACGCTTTGTTCTCCAATATTCCAAATCGCTGAAGGGGAAAGCTATGAAGCAAGAAAATGTCAGCAATCAAGAGAGAAACAGACAAAGAGAGAGGGAGAGAGAGAGAGAGAGAGAGAGAGAGAGAGAGGTGAGGACAGGAAGATCTCCTGAGGCATAAACAGGCCTCCCCCTCGTTGTTGCTTTTTTTTTTCCTCATCCAAGCAGGGTGGAGGAGGAGAAAAAAAAAAGTGAATCTCTTCATCAGGTGGTAAACAGCTGAGGGATACGGGCGCAGATGGATGAAGCCACGGCACTACTGAAAGAGAAATCAAGACTGTCGGCTGCACTTAACTCCCACTTTACCCTGTGTGTGCGTGGCGTGCATGCGTGTGTGTGTGTGTGCGTGCGTGCGTGCGTGCGTGCGTGCGTGTGCGTGTGTGTGTGTGTGTGTGTGTGTGGGTACGCCTGTGAAAGCTCCAGAGGATGAAATAAAGCATTACAAAGTAGGATTGGGACCTGGGGCTTTGAGAGTGTATGAACTCCTTTCTGGAATGTAATGAGGTCGTACTGGAGCTGAACTGAGACTCATTTGCTTATGAATGTGTGTGTGTGTGTGTCTGCGTGTTTGAACACTGGCATGTGCACAGAGGTCATACTGGATAAAAAGTCATCCCGTCATTGAATTTCGACCAACTGAAGTGACAAAAAAGTGCCAGAAAAACTGGTACAGACTGTGTGTGCCTCCTTTCGGACGAGTTGCACCTGTTCATGTCCTGCATTCATTCTGATGGGTTTGGCCTCTTCTAACAGGACAATGCACCACCACATACGTCTAGAGACACCAAATTATGGTTAGAGGAACACTCATCTGAGCTTGGAAGATGAGACACAGAAATCCTACACCTCAGAATACAACAGGATTGTGGGCCTTTCTGCCGGGAGTATGGAGTTCACTGCCTAGTGAATATTTTCACAAGCTTGTGGAGTTCATGCCCCGTCAGGGGTCCTACTAAGTATAAGACTGGTGTACCAGTTTTTCTGACACACCCTTAGTAAAATCTAAGCTTTATAGACGGGTTTTACTCCGAACCACTTAAAAGAAGTAAGCAGCAGGTGCTAGATGCTGGCACTGGTGCTTTTCATGTAGTCCCCCCCCCCAGCAGAATATTTCCTCTGAACAGGTTTGGATTTATTCCTATAGGGGATGTGAGCGTGTATATTATATTAAATGACACGCAGGATCAGTCAGTTTTATCTTCAAAACAGATAAAATGAAAGAGAAGTTAAGTTTTGAAATTCATACCTCTAGGCTTTGGGTAAGTACGTTCAAGGGCAGCTGTGGGCTTGTGGTTAAGGATCCAGCCTTGTGACCGGTGGGTTACTGATTCAATCTGTGCAACTGAGAAGACGCGACTGAAGTGCCCTTGAGCAAGGACCCTACTCTCCCCCACAGCTGCTCCCTGGGCGCTTGTGGTTACCTTGTGACCAGACAGACCCAGTCTGACCCTAAGTACCAATATGACACGACTGAAGTGCCCTTGAGCGAAGCAGCTAACTTCTACCTGCTCCTTAGGCATCATGTATAGGGTTACCGCTCTGGGCAAATGTGTTCTCTGCCCCTAGTGTGTGTTCACTAGTGTGTCTGTTTCCCTGCATGGATTGAGTAAATCCGGAGGTCAAATTGCTCTGTGTGCAACAACAATGGTCAATGAGTGGTTTTCTTACTGTTACTTATTTAAGTGGAAAATTTACTTAATTTACATTACTACTACTACTACTACAAAATACCCATAAAAAGACGTTGGAAAAGTTCAAAGCATTTGAAATGATATTCTGTGTGATCTAAAATTTATACTGTTGATTCATATGGAAGTTCTTAGTAGGGTACTTGTGAAAAATAAATAAATAAACAAACATGAATAATTGAATCAAATTCAAACAACAAACTAGTGTCCAAACTGATCTTCAGAGAAGCGGGTGATTCCAAACTGCCTAAGAAAGTCGTGTTAACATTGTAATGGTAAAGTTTTGCTTTAGTATGTTTGGAAGGAGTCTCCAATTCCACTACTGCTTTTAAATGGGTTTGAACTTTTCTGACACGGGAAACATACCAATCTGTGTAATATTTTTATCTTATCTTATAATTTATCTTATCTTAACTTATCTTATCTTAACTTTAGTTGAAGATAGCTGTGGTCTTGTGGTTAGGGAACCAGCCATGTGACTGGACGGTCCCTGGTTTGATCCTAAGCACCGAAATGACACGACTGAAGTTCCCTTGAGCAAGGCAATTAACCCCTAACTGTTTGCTGGACACTAAGCATAGGGTCACCTACTGCTCTGGGGAAATGTGTTCACTGATTCCTAGTGTTTGTGTGTTTTCCTGCAAGGATGGGTGAATTCCTGTGTGTGTACAAGCCCAGTGGTCAATGAGTGGTTCATTTCACTTCAGGAAAGAAAAAGAAAAAAAGGAAAACAGGAAGTTGTCTCATGGATGCAACTTTAAATGGATAAAATGCACACCAGTTTGTGCAGCTTTACACAGAGCACATCATCGCATCCTAATGTTGATAACATACCGAATAAAACATCGAATTAAAATAATAATAAAAATTGTAATCATTTAAATATATTTATAATAAAATATCGGAGCGGATGTATGAATGGTAGCGTATAAGCGGATATAGAAGTATTGGCCTGTTTGCAGTTTTAATATGTCTGCATAATCAGGAGTTCGGACAGGTTTATATACATGAATGGGGTTTGAGATAAAAAGTGCTGACACAGGAGCTTCTGGCCCTGAGGTCTTTGTTAAGGTCAGACTGGCTCGATCTGTTCTGTTTTACTCCTCTGGTCCAGCTGAGATGCAACAACAATGAAGAGAGGGGAAAAGGTCTCTCTCGCTCTCTCTCTCGCACTCTATCTCTCTCTCAGCCTTTAGAAACAGCGCCGAAAAGTTCCCATTAATATTCCAGCACCCTGCTGCTCAGGTTCTACCGCTTCCTCTTATGCTAACTATAGAGGTCGTTTTCCCTTAGAGGAGAGAGATGATGGAAAGAACGAGAGGTTTTTAACTCGTGTCGTTGCCAGGGCTGGAACCTCAAGATAACCGCACAGACGGGAAATATCACAGTTTGCCTTACGACACAATCTGCTCGCTTTATTACTAACAGTCAAAAAAGAAGGTTGACGTTAACTGACTTATTACACCGAAGCTGCTAGAATATTTTAACAGACTTTATATACCGGCGACACCGTGGTTAGCACTGATAACCACAATCCTGGTTTAACTCCCATGGAGTTCTGTGTGCATGTTTCCCCCCATGGCTTTTCTCTGGGTACTCTGGTTTCCTCCCACAGTCCAACGACATGCACATTAGGTTGATAGGTCACTGTGTGTTACTGTGCATAAGCGGGTGTCCGCTGACAAGAGATTAAGATGCTCAGTCAGTTTATATACCCCCAGAGAGCACCATGAGTATGGCGGACGCCAGGGTATCAACATCATCCATGGTTGGTAAAATTAAAATTATGATACAAAATTTATTGATAATTATGAATGACTACAATGCCAAGGGAAGGTAGATCTACATAAACACTACTGGAATCCGAACAATATGGTGGTTTTACACGTAGTTATCAGGACCAGAATTATAGAATCCTGTGATGAAAATCCTCTGATTTCAGCCCAAGTTTACTAGTGCCAGAAAAAACACAGCCTAATACTTGGTAGGTCCCCTACATGGCATGGACTCCATGAGCTTGCAGACACTTCCTGTAGTCAATGAACCCCATAGTACCTGCAGAAGCTCCACTATTCTGGTGTATTCCGACATGTAGGATTTCTTTAGTGTTCCACTGCACATTGCATGGCATCACAGATGCGTTCCATAATTTTGTTAGCCATTATCCAGGTTAGCAAGCTAGTTTACCTTACACACTCCTATTTGACACACGGGCGTTAAAACAGGAGTAAATATTTCTATGTGTGGATAATAAATGACCCTTGTGTGCATACACAGAGTCACTCACATTCATTAAGCAGAAACTGGGAAGGTCACGTTATTAATATTCAAAGGAAATCAGTGAAGCGCTCGAGAGGATTCCTGCATGTTTCTGAAGTGACATCGTTCAGGCATGGACTCGATAAGAGCCTTCTAACACCAAGACACTTTGTGCCTGTGTTTGTTTAGGAAATTATTAGTTATAGAATAATGCACTGATCTTCAGCTATGCCTGAATTACATACAGTCAATCATGAACCCAGATCGAAATGTGCCCATTTTTAATAACCAGTCTTATATTAGGTGTAAAGACTAATGAAACACAGAGTGTACACGCTGTTATAGGAAAACAATCAATAATTGGGCGGAGGTTACTGTTGACACGCTGAAGTGGATTGTTTTCCAATAACAGCACAAACAATGCATTGGATGGATGAACAGACAAATGGATAGTGCATGGATGAGTGGGTGGATAGACAGATAGATGAGTAGGTGGACTGATGTATGCATGGGTGGGTGGTTGGATGGATGGACGGGTGTGTGGGTGGATTGTTGGTCTAGTAAGTGGGTGCATGGATGTTTGTATGCATGTATGTATATATGGCTGGATAGGTGGGTGGATGGATGGATGGATGGATGAATGGATGGATAAGTAGATGAGTGGATGAATGTATATATGGATGGATGGCGTGGGTGGGTGTAACAATGGATAGATAGGTGGCTGGATGGATGGGTGAATGGATGGATGGATGGATGGATGGATGGATAGGTGGGTGGCTGGATGGATGGACGGTTGTGTGGGTGAATTGTTGGTCTGGTGAGTGGGTTCATGGATGTCTGTATGTGGGTGGGTGGGTGAATGGACAGATGGGTGGGTGGATGGAACAATGGATAGGTGGGTGGCTGGATGGATGGGTGGATGGATAGATGGATGGATGGATAGGTGGGTGGCTAGATGGATGAGTGGATGGATGGATGGATAGATGGATGGGTGGCTGGATGGAGGGATGGATAGATGGATGGATAAATGGATAGGTGGGTGGCTGAGAGGATGGGTGGGTTGGTGGATGGATGTATGGATGGTTTGGGGGATGGACTGATTGGATGGATGGTGTTTTGTGAGTCACACTATGAGTCAATCTACAGCTGAAAGTTTATGCACCCCTAACCATCACATGCACATAATTGTATAAAATGTCTTTGTATGAAGCTCTGTAGCATTCCAGCAATTACTATAGCAGTATTTCCAGCCTAGTGGAAAAACCTTCCCAGAAGAGTGGAGCTTGATATAACAGCAGGGATAGCGGAGTGCTTTATGATGTGTAAAGCCATTATAAATGAGTGTGAAATTCCGTCTTGTCATGCACAGACTGTTCCTACAGAGCTTTCTTCATATGCACAATCAGAACGGAAGCTCAATGATGAAAAACACTGATATAACGACCTCAATGTCAACTCAAAGAACAGCAAGCTGTGTCTGTAGGTTTAACTCGCAGGCTAGCATACGGTACAGACCAGCGGAGTGCAAACTCTTATAGAATAGAAAGTCATTAAAAACCATGTGGCGGCTCACAGCTGTTCATGCACTACTGGACCACATTGACCGCTCGCCTACTCCACTAACCTCCAGCAAAGACAGAAAGAGAGAGACAGTGTGTGTGTGTGTGTGTGTGTGTGTGAGAGAGAGAGAGTTAGTTTTAGGAAATAATTAACTAAAGGAAATAAAATACACTAGGCAAACGATAAAGTGATTAATGAAGAAGACACACATGACAGCATCATTGACATAAACTAATCAATAATTGAGGTTGTTTTCTGGATGTAATCGAGCACAGCTTCACTGCAGCACAATCGAACAGCCAGTCTTTTTACTTTTGTTTTTAAATTTCATTTTCTTGTATTAGAGGGCTCACCCTCATTTGCTTTACATCACTGTACTAGAAAATTAGGAAGAAAATTCTGGATGATACTGTGTGTGTGTGTGTGTGTGTGTGAGAACTATAGTGCTGGTTTTGAACCCCAAGACAAATCTAAACCACCACCCAATCTCACACACAGTAGCAATAGCTTGTGTGACTGCTATGGAAAATTTCACTGTACTACTACATTTTGCACATACGGACCCCTGCACACGTTGTACAAAAAGACATTCTACCACCCACTTTGCACATTTATTTGCACACTATATAACTACTTTTTTCTTCTAATTATACTTAGATGTGTATTTCTATTTTCATATTTTATTTTATTTTGTATAAACTGTGTGTGTGTGTGTATGTATGTATGTATGTATGTATATATATATACATATGAGGAGGGATTTATGGTATCGTACAACGTGGACGATACTTTATAATCCTTTAACAGACTGGATGAAGGTCAG
>JAOVVF010000025.1:5800245-5824891 GCA_028565595.1 Duopalatinus emarginatus | reverse complement strand
TGACATGGATTACAACGTGATTACAAATAATTTCTTCTATAACACTGTTAGAAAAATTGTACATTTGTAACCAGGAACCAGGTGTAACCAGTTTTGTCAACTGTTCACTGATGGACATTTGACTGACGGCGAGAAAAAATTTGCAGGTGCAGTTAATTTACGATTACTATATAAATCAGTCGCAGTCCCAAGTCAAGTTTGTGGTTTCTGGCCTGTCCATCGTGGTGATCTTTAGACTGTGTGGGTTTATTCTTAGCAGTGGTGAGCGATGTTCAGTTGATACAGGGCATCAGGGTGGATTATTTAAAAAGAATTATAAAACACTTTAATGGTTTTTTTTTTCTAACAAACTGCTACTTAATTTTAGTAGCTATTTAATCACATACGTTTTATTGTTGTACAGTTTATTATCCGAGACTCATTAGGGGTATTTGATTAAGTAGTTTGACTCTCCATCAGTCATGTGTCCATAAGTGAACAGTTCCCAAAAAAAGAGACCTTTCATGTCAAAACTATAATGAATTTCCTCACTGCACATGTGCACAGGGACGTTCGTAATCACACTAGTCATGTCATGCAGATGAGGAAGGGTTCCCCATTCTGAGTCTTGAGGTTTGTTCCACTTGTCATCTTAAAGGAGTTTTTCCTTTCCACTATGTATGAGCCCTGGCTTCGTTAACGGCACTATTTTTCTTTTTAATTGCGCTAATTTGAGATTGCGTTAATGCATTACTATCGCGTTAACCTCGACAGCCATGATATATGTATAATATATATATATATATATATATATATATATATATACGTACAATGCTGTTATATATTGTAACTGTCGTTTAATATTTGTTAATATAAACGCAAAGTATGTATGCATTCTTCAGCATACAAACATACACGATTACTTTTAATAGAAAAGTGTAACCAGAAGTGTTGCAGGATGACCAGAAAGCAGCAGCTGAAGCAACACTTCCACAAACGATAAGCAAACTGCACCTTAATCATCTTCTCTCCTACACCTCAAAACAAGCACAAGAGATACACATCTCCAAGCAGACAGACCAGAAACCTTTCGGAATAGAAATGAAAAGAAAAGCAGAGCTCTCTGGCAATAACTCAGCTCTGCAAATGGTTCGGGGGTATTACATTTTGAAAGGAACATGAATGAAGCGATGCACTGCGATAAATTAGAGATGAATTTGCTCACATCAGCAGAAAACAACAAAATCCAGGGGAAAAAAATGATGTTTCAACAAGAAAATGACCCCAGGAAAACAGCCTCAGTAACTCGCGAGTGAAAGTATTTATATAAGATGATTGTGTTTGCATGACTGAGACAATCTCCTGATTTAAATTAGGAGGATTTTAAAATTAAGTTTAAAGGGACCTTACTGATCCTGGGGAATAAATGGTAATTTAACAAAAACAGGCAAAACACTGAATCACAATGCTGCAAACAATAATAACCTTACCACAATAATCTTACCTTCAATAATTAATCTCACCACAAATTAATCACATTTGTTTTTTTAAACATATTTTTGTTTACACTCAATAATACACACTTTTTTTGTTCAAGACAAAAGTAATATTACACACTGATCTGCCATAATAATAATAATAATAATAACAACAATAATCACATTAATTATCTTATTATAATAGCAAATTTCAAAGATGTGGGATATATTAGATAAAAGCAGATCAGACAGTGTTAGAAGTAGGAAAAATGGGCAAGCATAAGAATCTGAGTGACCTTGGCAAGGAGCAAATCGTGATAGTTTGACGACTGAACCGATTGCGGTCCAAGGAAGGACAACAACAGGGTTATGACACCCAAGGCTACAATTTAACTCAGCAATGATGTCACCTGCCAATGATGTTTACTTGCGATTCAGAAATGGAGGTATATAAACTAACAGCTCAATGTCTTCAGTATTCAGGACACCACAGCATGAGCCAGCTTTTACTCTCTAGCCAGATAGACAGTCTAATAATCTATATACATGAGGCTTAATGACAAGAAAACAAGTAAAACAAGCCAAAGGGATAAAAGTAATCAGAAGGCAGATGAACACAGTTGCTGCCTTAGGCTACGGATATACACTGAAGTACCAAAAAAAAAAAAAAAAAAAAAAAGGTACACCAGTCTAATACTTGCTACATCCCACACAGGGCAGGGACTCCATGAGCTACGGAACTATTCAGTAGGCAGGGACCAGTCCACAATCCGGTTGTATTCAGGGGTGCAGGATTTCAGCGTTCTATAGCCCGTTGCTCACAGATGTGTCTGAGGCCAAACCCATCAGAATGAATGCCTGACATGACCAAGCGTAACCCATCAGTAAGGAGACGCACAGTGTTCACCTGTCAGAGAGGTTTGTAGATGTACCAGGGGTCTAATGGAATGCCATCTAAACAAAACTGATACCATTAGGTAAATACTACATGCACACATAGGCGTCACCACCATTGAACGTGAGTAGGACGAGACCCCCTCACATTTCATAATTGTCCGTTTGGACCCCCCCCCACATTCAATATAAAATATTATTAGTCCATCCAGCACTGTTTTTAATGCTTTGCGAAAGAATCCATTCCACTTGATCGATAAGAGAATACAAATACGGCTGAAAATCCACTCCGGGTTGTCCGCATTACTGGTTTTGCCCGAAACTGGAGGAGGTAACGTTAGCCCTATTGCCACCTCACAAAGTACCTAACTTATTTTTTTGTTATATGCTCTCAAAATTAACATAAGGCCACGTTAAATTAATGTTCAACTAAACAATGAAGTAGGCTTAGCCTAAATAGGGTCAGCTAGCTTAATCATAGCTATCATTTAAATCTGTTAAAAATACACCAAAATGCAAGAAATGGCATCTAATTAATTAAACATTTTGTTGGGGAGGACCCCCTCCCCCATCTCATCCATGCGCCTCCCCCCCATATTAAAAATGCTTCCGACGCCAACGCATGCACAGTTATGTTTAGGACACAGCCAGGTGTCTATGTGAAAGCACAGCCAAACAGGAAGTGTATCTCCAGCCTTAGAGAAAGGGTCATGCATACAAATGTTTAAAAATACAGAAACGATGTAACTGGTATTAGAGGGGGAAAATACAGGCAAATAGGTGCCTTCTATTAAATGGAAGCATTGTAAAGAAGTGTAGAATTAACTAAGGTCTATTCTAACAAGCTCACACCTCATTATCATCAGCTCTCTTAGCAGGCAAGAGTGGAAGCTTTTACATTAGGCCACCTCCACAATGATTTCTCGCATCGGAGCGAGAACAGAAAAGTGCTCATGTAGAACTCCTTTAAGTTCAGCTTAAAGCTTAATGACATTTGTGTGTGTGTCGCTCAAGTGAAAGTCTTCGCCTGCATTAGTTAATTTAGCCGTTATTATCTCCTGGTGTGAGGCCAAGGTCCCCAGAATGACAGGAATAGCAGAGAGTTCGGAGCTTGTGGGGACATTTGGCTGGTCTCCACTGTTATTCCAGCCAAACGCCCCCACAAGTGATTAGATAAGAATGAAGTGATTAGAAGGAAGGCATAGTGATGATGATGATGAATGTGTGTTTACGTGATT
Source organism: Duopalatinus emarginatus (assembly GCA_028565595.1). Lineage (NCBI taxonomy): Eukaryota > Metazoa > Chordata > Actinopteri > Siluriformes > Pimelodidae > Duopalatinus > Duopalatinus emarginatus. Next base: position 5,821,302 of record JAOVVF010000025.1, on the reverse strand, counting down.
GGAATTATATTTGCCATCTTGAGCACCAGTCACTGATTAGTATGACCGCATAGTGATGATAGATGTGTGTTGGTGTGTGTGTGTCTACCTGGCGTGAATTGTGCTCAATCTCCTGGGCTCTGCTTAGGTACCAGTCAGTAAGGAGTGTGATGGATGGACTGGGGGTGCAAAATCGCTCCAATTCTGGCTGGTCCTCATACAGGAAGTGAGGATCATCCGCCATGCATGGCTCCACTGCTGTCCTACTCACACACACACACACACACACACACACAACAGCATGACACCTGTTATGATGTCCCAGGTCCCAAGTTTATATTTCTCATTAAAAATCTTGCCAACCCCCACCTGCACTGCGGATCCTCACACCAGTCCAAATCCCTGTGCCTTTGCTCGTCCCAGGGAATAAACACCAACATGGATGTCTCATCCTTACTGAAAAGTAAAAAAAAAAAAAAAAAAGGAATTTTTTGCCTGGTTAAAAACAACTTCAGCAGAACCGTAGTCCTGCACAGTGAGCCAAATGCTTGTGACAACATGCACAGTTTTGCTTTTTTTAACAGAACACTTCCTTGCTGGCGGCGTGTAGCAGCTAAAGAACAGCCTGCCAAGTACGCTTGCTCCCAACTGACGAACGTGTCAGAAATGGCACGAGCAGCTGGTGATGCGATTATTAGACACAAGACGACTTTCCAAGTCCTTGCTGCTCAATTTTTCTCGCTTTCTTCTCTTTTTTTTTTTCATCTAAATTCTCTCCCAATTTTTTTCTCACAGGCATTTCCCCTGATAGGTGAGTCTCATGATGGCTACCAATCTGGAACGATGAAGGTGAACACATGCTTTTTTTAAACGAACGTGAAGCCAGGCGACACTTCTTTTCATGCTGCTGCTCACTCACGCAAACTGCCAAATTTGGTACACATCACAGGTACACCAATTTAATACTTGGTTAGATAATTCCTGCAGCATGCTCTACAATTCTGGTGTATTTTGAGGTGTAGGATTTCTGTGTTCCACAGCGCATTGTATGGCATCCCAGATGTGTTCAAGAACATTGAGATCTGGTGACACAGGTGTAAATGGCACAACTTAGAGCTCAGATTTAATGTTCCTCTAACCATAATTTAGTGTCTCCACATGCCAGTGGCGGTGTATTGAACTGTTGAAAGAGGCCAAACCCTGGCACTGGTTAAGACACTGCTGATCAGAAGATTAGGGTTCGAATCCCACCACCACCAAGCTGCCAATGTTGGGCCCTTGAGCAAGGCCCTTGACCCTCAACTGATCAGTTGTATAAATGTGATAAATGTAAATGCTGTAAATGTGAACCCATCATAAATGGGTGCAACTCATATTCACCATTGTAGACATACCAGTGGTCCCACAGAATGGCACCTAAACAAACCCCACATCGTTATGGAGCCACCACCAATCTGTACCATTTTTTTTGGACAGTGTGTACATTTTTGGTACTTTAGTGTCCATAAAGTGGAAAGGTACGCACAAAGCTGTGCAAGATCCCAATTGCGTTGATGTTGCACATCATGAAGACCTTGAATGGAATTTCATCTCAGACACCAGGAGAAGGTGGATGTGGATGATGCCATGCTCCATCCTCTACACAGTACTTACTCTTACCTGGACAAGAAGAGCAGTATTGTGAGGATCACGTTCTTTGATTTCTCCTGCCGGAAACCTTGCCCTAAATTATGTGGGGGTCTGGTGGCTCATATGCTGCTGGGTTGCATTAAGCTGGCAAGGTCTAGACCCACTGGCTCCATTTAGCCTTAAAAGTCACTGCTAATCAATACAAAGCCATCGGATTCATCACATTTATCCTATGAGGAAATAGTTCTATCTTTATACAAGTCTCGATTAGCATATTAATAAGTGTAAATCATATGCTGTGACCTTTACAGTCAGATCTCAACTTAAATTAACACTTAAGGGATTTTAGAGTGGCACATTAGACAGCGCTCTCCAACCACCATTAGAACACTGATTGAAGGAATATTGGTGCTTCAGCATACCGGTACAGGTTCACAGACTTGCAGAAGCTTTGCGCCAACGTGATCAGTGGGTCATCTTTGGAAGCTGTTCCATGTCTAGACTTCTTAATATTCCTAATTACTAATCACCAGACCAGACAACCAGTTTAAATCACAATCACCACATCACATTTTTGGCGTTCCATTTTAGCCTAATATTTCAGTCTATACAGGCCTCCAATTTGTAATATTAGGATAAAAACAAAAAAAATCTTCCAGATATGCATAATTCATCTACTAAAAAAAATTGACCTACTGTGCTTTCCTGCAGAGGTATTTAACCTCCATTTAGTGAACACACCCCAGTGAACACAGACACTAGGGTACAGTGAACACACTTACCCGGAAAGAGGGGGGCAGCCTTTATACATGGTACCCTGGGAGCATTTTGGGGTTAGAAGCCTTGCTCAAGGTGTACTTGAGTAAGGTGAGCGAAGCAGGGATCTTCCAGACTCGAGGCTGGTTCCTTAACCCAAAGCTCCCAGCTGCCTATCCAGTGATTTTTCTGAAGACTATAAACTTGTATTTTCATGTTTCTTTCACCCATTATTTCAAACTTAGCACCATTTGTAAAAGTAACCAAAAGTTCTAAGGAGTTCGAGTAATTTTGTTGGAGTTAAGAATGAATTAATGAGGAAAAGCATACAATATGCAATAGTGAATACCAAACCCACTAATGTGTTCATCAGAAAGCTGACGATTTTAAGGAGTAAAACTGGCAAAAGTCCCATTTTGCAGCCCCTAAAGAGCCTATTCATTATGACCCCAGCTAAAAACTACTTTGGGTACGATTTCGTGAAAAATGTCTTCCCTTTTTTATTTTGAAAACGAAGCTAAAATATCCATGACGTTAGGAACTAAAAGTAAGCAAATGAAACAAATAATTTCTTCCTGTTATTATGAGAATGAACTACAGAAAGTAATACAGATGATGCCACCCTCTATACACTAATGGTGTTATAGTTTTCTAAATCTCTCGCCCATCTCTACTGCGAGCTCAGCATAACTAACCGAGCCCAGATGCATGTCCAAACTCCCGAGCAGAAAATTCAATAAGGGGATCCAGTTCTTTTAAAGCCACGGATCTCAATTTACCTTTCATAATTACCCAGTAATGAAGAATTCTAATCCAAAGTCTTCTGGACTGCAGAGAAAGCTTACTTACAAGAAAATAATCTCTTTTCTCCTCTTAAACCTGCTTGGAGGAAAGTCATTAACAGACACACATGCACACGCAATCAATACAGCCGAATTATTCTGCTCATGTTCCCTTTAATCTACTGCAACTTGGCCTGGGTTTGTATTATAGAGAAAGAAATGGAGATGGGCAGAACTCATTTGTGTCCACTTATGTCTACCCAATCCACTTGAGCGCTTATACAGTCATGTGAAGGTCTTAAAAGGAGGTAAACACAACCTCAGCTGAACAATAACACATGACGAATTACACCGTGCCATTATTTGTCTAACAAAAACTAGGCAGTGTGTGAAAAATTAAGTACACCCTTGTGACTTTCCTAGGATTTAAGGTACAGGTAGCAGCCAGATGTTTGCTGGTCTAAAACATGGGGTGTGTTAACACAGTGCCAGGAAAGAAAGACATCAACAATGAAGCAATTGTTGCTGTCCGTCAATCTGGGGGAGGGTTATAAGGCCATTTCCAAGCAATTTGAAATTCCACAGTAGACAAGATTATTCACAAATGGAAAACAGGCAAGTTGGTTGCCAATCTTTCCAGGGGTTGACGTCCCAGCAAATTCACCCCAAGGTCAGTCAAGTTACTGATTCATAGGGGTTTTCTCACACATGGCATTTCTAATGAATAAATAATGACATGGTGGAATCTGCTGTGGTGTTGTTCATCAAGGGTTGTATTTACATAAATTTTAAGACTTGTGACAGACCAGATGTCTTAAGCCATGATATGAAAAACCATAGAATTTAAGAAGAGTGTATTTTGTTTGTGTGTGTCTGTCTGTCTTATTGCCGGTCTCGCTGCCTCTCCAGTCTCCTCTTCAGAGCTCCTTGTAGACATACATCTCTTAATCTCTCTAGCCATCCATCTCACTGCCTCTCTAGTCATCTGTCTTAATGCCTCAGAGTCGCTGCACTGTGGAAGACATTGTGTCTTGTTCCAATTCCCAAAAAGACACACCAAATACGTGACTGAATTTCAGGCCAGTTGCCTCGACATCACACATCATGAAGACCTTGAAAAGGCTGTTTCTGCATCTACTTAGACCCCAGGCTTGCTATGTACTTGACCTACTCCAGTTGTCTTACCAGAAGGTGGGTGTGCAAGACACCTTTCTCTGCTTCCCAGGACTTAGTCTCACAAGCCTTACAAATCATGTTCTGCAATTTCTCAAGCACCTTTAACACCATCCAACCCCTCCTTCAGACAGGCAAGCTGAAAGGATGACAGACTCGTATCAGGTGACCTGGTTTATGCACTACCTCACATGGAGACCTAACATCGTCAGGCTAAAGGACTGCTCATCCGAGATGGTGGTCAATAGCACTGGTGTACCACAGATTGATCAACCCATCCATCCATCTGCCCGTGTAGCCATCCATCTTGGGTTCTCTCTAGCTATCCATCTTGCACTGGTCTCTCACTGTCCACATTTAATTATTTCACTGTCCATCTGACAGACATACCATCGCTGCCCTTCTAGCTGTCTCATGGCCCATATAAGTGCCTATCTCGCTGCCTGTCTAGATGCCCAGTTACCCATTTGATTCACAGCCCATCCAGCTATTCATGCTGTCTAGCCAGCAGTCTCTATCCATCCATCTATCCATCCATCCTTCTTCCACAAGTCGACCGATATGACTTATCATATGACATATCGGCAATCTACTTTGGGTTGTTAATTGTTATGCAAGTTAAACTATGCACGTTCACATTTACCCAAGACGAAATTGTTACTTTTTACTAATTAAATCCTGCTCAGGTAATCACAAAATCCTAAAACATACTGAAAAGCCGTCGTTTGGCTAAAGTTTTCTCAGTGGCAGATGGCGAGAGACCTGCAGTTCTGCCTGTGAGAAAACCGCACAGAGCAGTTAAACCCCTCTTGGACCTGCAGAAATGAGAAAGTGGCCTCCAGCTGTTGAGTCATGATGGATGCTCACTACTAAGGCAGCTGACCTCGAGGGAGAGAGGGAGGCAGACAGAGAGAAAGAGCGAGAGAACAAGAGAAAGTGGGAGGCCGCTGCACTCAACATGCCCTAAATCTTCCACCAGCCTCATTACCACGACAGTAGGGGGAAAAGACAGATGCACCCCTCTTTGTTTCTCCGCTACACACACATACACACACAAAACACCTCTCAGATACACGCTCACGCTGTCTCTTAAATCCACAGCACCAGCAGTTAACTGTGTCTTCTGCGGTTGTATATCAAAAGAAAGCGACGCGCAAATGCAAAACGGAGGAGTAGGAACCGGGGCTTTATTGCTACGTCTGCTTTGGCAGAGTGTAAATTTAGGATGTGCAATTACACGCATCCGTTTTAAATTCTGTGACTTGAGGGTGAGATAGCGAATGCAGTGTTATAGTTCAGAGAGACAGAGAGACTAACTATTTCCAAAGGTGGCCTGACATGACAACTGCAGCTCAATTTAATGCCAAGAATACTAAATGTTACAGTTCGTAATGTCTCGAAGTCTGCTTCGAGCTGTTCTATATGGAATTTATTGTCTACTGTTAAGATAGGACTCTGATTTGACTCGGTTGGACCTCAATTCTTGCCACTAGCATTGCTGAATCTGTAGTGTTATTTAAAGGTGTCTGGTGATCTATGAGAGGGCTTGGCAACCCAAATAGAAAGAGGCGTTTTGTCCTTGAAACAAAAATCAAACCACCTATATAGGTCTAATATTTTATCATCTTGGCTGTGAATATGTCTTAGTTTGTCCTAACACAAGCTAAAAATATAATATATACAAAAATGTATGAGAGTTACTTTGCTCTTCTTTAAGCTTTCGCTCAAGTACAGCAGCTTTTTTCACATTTCTGACAGGATACTTTTATGCAAAAGTAGAAGTGAGTGTGAATACTCTCCTAAATATGCAGTATTCAGGGATTCATCTCCGCATTTAGCCCACCCACGCAGTGAAACACAAACATACACACTAGTGAACACTAGGGGGCATATAACACACATGACGAGAGCGGTGAGCAGCCCCTTCTCCGCCATAGGTGCCCTGCTCCAGGGCACTTTAGTTTTAAGTTTTGGCGGTCACAGGGCAACCTTCTGGTCCCAAGGCCAGTTCCCTAATCACAAGGCTACGGCTGCCTCCGCAAGAGTTTCTTGTAAAACATCTCAACAATCTACTTTTTGAGTAAATTCAAGCTGGGCTCAAATTTTCCCAGTTCCACCTTAAATGGTGCAGCAGTTCCATTCTGGTGCCTCAGGCACCACTTAAGGTGGACCAGGAAAACTCTAACAAGAAGCTAGTGCATGGGAAATTCGACTACATGCGTTGTGACCTTTTAGCATTCTTGTTCTAATTAAATGTATCAGGAAACTAGCTGGAGTGCTTATAAAAGCATATATCTCTGGTGATTTGTCTCTTAAAAAATAAATAAATAAATAAATAAAAAAAAGTCAGTTTGTCATAAATCTTCCTTTTTCTTGTTCGTTCGTTACCTACTAACTCAGCGAGATTGTTGCCTGCACTTCTGTGTGACCAGCAGTCTACATGCTAGTCTTCTGGGTTAAAGTTGGCAAACTTACAGCGTTTAAGACCATTTATAAAATAACTCTAGTTGTGCATCAGACTGTCCTAAGCTTTTATTTTATTAGCATAGAATTACATTACTTTTACCCAAAAATCAAATTCTGTTGTGGAGTCACAAAAAGGCAGTAAAAGAGCTCTGTATACAGCTGTATAAAGCTCTGGAGCCACATGTTGCGGACCCCCGATCTATGCTCATTAACACTCACAGGGGGGTAATTAAGAGTAGTTTCAGTCGCCCTTAAGGTCTGAAATGTAGGCAGGGTTCACTAAAATATACTGAAGATGTATCCAGTTGAATTTTATGCTAGTGTCTGTCAGTCATAACATAAAATATGATAGAAAGTAATAGGTTTTAATGATGTGTTATCTTTTCCTGTTCCGTTACCAGATCCTTCTCAGCCCTAATTAAACTCACTGACCTCGCTCCTGTCTAGGAGGCTCAGTCTCAAACAGCAGTGGTAGGTGGGCACTGAAAATGCCAGTCTGCTGTAAATAAAGCTGATTTCTTCTCAGTTTTAGCTCCACTGGCTGCACCACACTCTGCTTATGCTTTCTCTCACACTTCATGAGAAACCATCTCATCTCAACATCTCACCCTTGGACATGTCTTCTTCAATCCTCTTGCTCTGTTCTCTTTGACTTCTGCCAGACCTTTACTCCTATCCCAAGTCCTACTACACAGGCCAGATTCCACCTTTTTTTTTTTTTTTTACTGGCACTATTTTCTAATCCAGCTACAGGAGTCATCTGGCAGGTCATTTTGCCCTGCAATGCTCCAGACCATCACTATCATCATCAATGATTTAACATCAGGTCAGGTAACAGCTGCATTGGGAGCAAGGATTAAGAAACTTGTTTCCACCTTGTATCCATCTTCTCCTTATCAGCCATAATCACCACTGTCCTTTTATTATTGTACCGAAACTAGCACTAATTATTACAAATTATTGATAGAGACTTTTTTAAGTCACTCTGGATATAAGCATCTGCTAAACAGCATACATGTAATTGTATTTTGGAAAAAAAAAAACATGCCAAAGTGAAAAAGCATGTGCCAAAAATAAAAGAAAAAATAAGCCTGTTTAAGTAAGATTCAGCAGAATTTAAAGCTGTTACTTGTCAAATTGTATGAACTGACCCACATAATAACTTAAAATAGCCAAAATCTAACGTGTTCTCCATGTAAGATTACAGTTATACTTGAAGTTACATATCAGACAGGCCTCTTCACAGTCCATTTTTAAAACTAGGCTTAGAACCCACTTTTATTTATTGTCTTTCTGCCCATCACGAGACTTTTGTATGTTTTAGCTTTTACTATTCTTTTTGTTTTACTATTTGTTTTAATCTTACATTCTCTCATTGTTTCTAGTATTTGCTTTTTATATTTACAAACTCCACTCACTCACTGTACAACCTGCAGCTCCATATCCAGTTCCTTACATAAAGATGCTAATTAAACTCTGTTTTCCCCACACACATTTTTTTCCTATTATTATTTTTTGTGCACTGTTCTCTTAATCTTTTCTTTTTGTTCAGGGCACTATTTCCTAATTCATTATATGGTTTACAGCTGCACTACACTAATTATTTTGGTTTGCTTAGAAATGACATTCAACCCAGCTTGTGTGGCCAGAACTAACGGTCGTCTCATATGATAATATAAATAGAATGAGGTGAGCTGCTTCTGTTCGTTTTCCTTATCATCTATTTACCAGCATATAAAGCTGAACAGTTTTTTTTATAATGCATGAAGCAATTTTTAAAATCAGAAATTGAAGGATCCTTTATGTGTACATCTTTGAGCAGCCCCAATTTTCACTAACCATGCAATCACATAAGGTAATCGTTTTTCCAGCAAGCACAATTACGCGCACTGCAATGATGACCACATTTGTGACCTCCTGAAGTTTCCTACGACTACGACTATCCTTTTTTAATCTTTAGTTTTCATGGTTAACTAACACATTTTGCTCTTGTGTTTAAACCCATTTGGAGCTCTAAGGTGGATGTATGGGGAAAAGACATATTTCTGTAACCTGGTCAAGTATTTATCTGCATCCTAATGGCTCACCAGAAGATTCTACTATTGTTCTGTTTTGATCTTGTATGCGCTTTGATTAATTGCGAGGAAATGCTGCAGGTTTGTGCACCTTTCCCAGCAACAGCATGACAAAATACACCATTATGGCTGACCTTTAAAGCATAAAAATACAAAATAAAAGCATTGAAATACAGTAATTACAAATCTTAAAGTTCAGCTCAACCTCCAGAGACCTCTGCAAGCATCAGCCATAACATTAAAACCACAAAACCCCAGACATGAATAAGATTATTTTACAATGGCATGTCTTAAGGGGTGAGATATAGGACCAAGGACCAAAGTGTGGTGACTAGATGACGGGTCAGAGCATGGTTTCTGGGTTGTTTCCAGTACACAGTGGCTAATACCTAGCAAAACCGGTCCAAAGAAGGATAACTGGTGAACCGGCAACAGGGTCATGGATGCCCAAGACTTCACTGACGTGTGTGAGGGGTGAAAGATGTCGGCCTGTCTGGGCCGATCCCATAAAAGATCTACAGAAGAACCTGTTGCTAATGTCTTGGTAAGAGCAGTTTTGGTGCTTTTAACGTTATTGATGATGGGTGTATATCCGTGTGGGTGGGTGACTGGGTGTGATTTCTTACCATGCCTCAGGCAGCAGTGCCATGTACTCATGTGGAGAGGTGGTTTCTGGGAAATTACACAGGATGGCAAGTCGATGCTGGAGCAACTCCGAGCCATGATAAGTGAACAGAATATCCAGTGCCTGGACGTTACTCTCCTTGGAGGAGCAAAGACAGAAACAGAAACAAAGCGAGAGCGAGAGCGAGACAGAGAGAGAGAGAGAGAGAGCAATAAATGAATAATTGATACAAGTCAAATTCATGGCTGTGTCCATTTTCCCTTGTAGCTATTTCACCACTAATAGTCTCTGTAAGTAGCCATATTTCAGACTTCTAGACTTAGAAATGCTTTCATGGTATAACAAAGAATCTATATATTAGACAATACACACACAGTGAGGTTACACTAAGATTTATAATACGCACGCACACACACAAACACACACACACACACACACACAAGACAGAGAGAAGAAAAGTAGTGAGTTTTACCCTGGCGTAGGTTCTCGCTGACAGAACAATATTCTGACTGCGGAACTTTTTGAAGAACTCAGAGTCGAACCTCTCCTCTGCTACATGGGGTCCTCCCAAAATCTCCTACACACACACACATCAAGGGCAAGTTTTTCCCAGCGAGAAAGTGTTTATGTGTCTGGTGACTTTTGACTCATAAAAGGAACTGAAAAGACTCGATCACAGTGGCTTGTACACATCTTTTGTACAGTGACACACACACTAGGGGGGGGGGGGGGAGGGAACACTATTATCCAAAGCGGGGAGTAACCCCATCCACAGCGCCTGGGAAGGAGTTGGGGGTTTGGTGCCTCAGTACTTCAGTCGCCTCTTTATGCTTCTTATCGCGTTTTGAAGGGTGAATTAATTTGCAGCTTCACAAAACAAATAATGTTACACAATAATGAACACACACACTAATGGGCAGTGGACACACTCTCCTAAAACAGGAAGCAGCCCCTAGCCGTGGCACCCAGGGAGCAGCTGGCAGGGTTAGATGCCTCGCTCAAGGGCACTTCATTTATGTCTTGTAACCTTCTGGTCACAAGAGCAGTTTCTTAGCCTCATGCCAAATAATTTTAGATGTATGGGCTACAAAAGCAAATGTACTATGTGTCAGCAGTTCCCAGTTGGAGGAGGGAGATGTTTTCTTTTGCTATGCATTTGGACCCTTAAAACTATGGCCTATCTGATGATTGCCGCCGAACACCTCATCCCCAGTACTTCTGTGCACAAGTTGTCTCAGCCTGGTCTCATGACTGCGGGTCATGAATGTGCAGATGCATCAAAAACGTTGACATTGAACTAAAAGCTCAAGATCTAAGCAGAGTCTAAGCCAGCATTTCTAATAAAGTGGCCAGTGAGTGTATATCCAGAACACGTTTGCATTATGCTTTTCCAATATTGTCCCCAAGTATAACTATAACGTGCAGTAGCACGATGGTAAATATGCACTGCGTAAGATTAGATTAGACGTTCACAAATTCCCCAATATATGCCGTAACCATAGTAACAGATGTGGCGGATCAAGTGCTTTTGCTGTTTGGGAGCTGTTTTGAATTGTTCCACACATCTCCACAGCACTGGTGCAGGGCTTTAAGTGGCAGATTTATTCGGTATAGATTCAGATACAGGTTCAAATCAGGGTTCAGAAACACAAGTGGTAGATTAAGTGAAGTGTGGAAACGGTGTACATTAAGCCTGTCTTTATTCTCACCTCGTATGTGGCCAGTCGGTCCAAATAGCACAGCAGCTTCAGTCTGCTTCTACACAGTTCCTTCTGCTCCAGCGTTAACCTGCACAGAGAGAAAAAAATATGATTTTTATTCTTTTGTTTAAAATCAAGTGGATCAAGTGGAAATCCATCAATTGACTTCCGCATCTGACTCATCCGTCCAGCAGAACACACACATACACACACGAGTGAACACTCATGTCCAGAGCGGTGGGGTTCCCCTATCCGCAGAGCACCTGGGGAGCAGTTGAGGGTTAGGTGCCTTGCTCAAGGGCACTTCGGTCGAGTCGTGTCGGTTGCGGGATTCAAAATTGGGACGTCTTAATCACAAGGCTGCACAAGGCTGCACAAGGCTAGGGCAGCCGTGACCAGAAGGTCGCGGGTTCAATCCCCACCCAGGGCAACACACGACTGAGGTGCCCTTGAGCAAGGCACCTAACTCCTCTAACTGCTCCCCGGGCGCCATGATTTGGGGCTGCCCCCCGCTCCGGGCAAGTGTGTTCACTGCCCCCTAGTGTTCACTGGTGTGTGTGTTTTTCACTGCATGGATGGGTTAAATGCGGAGGTCACATTCCTTCATTTTAGAAATAAAAAAAAAGGGGGGGGGGTACAGATATTAAAGCAGAAATGACGATTTGTGCTGAAGCACAATGAAAAACACTTTTTCAGTTCTTCTGTCCATTTATTTATGGAAAGCCAGTGAAAAGCCAACACAACCAATAAACTGCGAGTCAGTCTCGCAAGAATAACACCACACAGGAACACTGCAGATTTTGCACCTACGAACTGCCCCCGTCATCGTAAAGACCATAAAGGTCATAAACATCCTTATAACATCCTTATTATTGTCTGACATTATACTGTATAGTGGCCTGGTACTATGAAAATTAACCTGCTACCATTATTCTGCTTGGTGGTATTACAGCATCTTGATCACCTACAAATGAATACCGGGTTGTCCTGTGAAACAGTTTTGGGCCTGGTTAGATACGAAAACATGGGATATCCAACAAGCTGTTTAGAATTTGTCTCATTAGCCTCATTTGAATAATACCACACAGAGATGCTGTAAGATAAGACAAGGCTTTATTAATCCCTGATGAGAAATAAGGGTGTTTTAGCAGCTTATATACACTGTAGATTTTCACCTACCTTATGATTACTGCAGCAGTTCTAAAGACCATGATGGTCGTAAACAACCATATAACTTACGTATAACGGTCTGACCGTATACTGTACAGTATTTAGGCCTGAGCCCTGTCCTGTCCTGTCCTGTGGACATTAACCTTCTGGTTCTGCTTGGGGTTTTTGAGATCCTAGAGCATCCTATAGACATATTATGATATACCCACCAACCCACAGACTGTGGGAAAAAAAAGACAACCCAGTCAGGTTTGTGTGGGCTGCCTAGATAGGAAAACATGGGATAAAGTAAGATTTTAGACTTAGCATTTTGCTGCAGAATGTCTCTGGTTCTTGATTTCACATTAAAAAAAAATATATGATGTACATATACATATATACATATATACTGTGCTCAGTACGGGTGCTGAAAAGAATCATGATTCCTAGTCCTGGTGATTCTGAATAGATTCAAAATGCCCAAAAATCTATTTTAAAATGCTTTTGTTTAATTTTTTTTTTGGCTGCTCCTACTCCTGAGCGGACTGCATATCGCATGACATGTCTACTAGGCCACTGTAGAAAAGGACTGCCAAGGTCACCGAGGCATGGTGCAGGAAGCATGGAGTTAAGTTACAGAATTTTATGCACAAATTACAAAATGATGCAAAACGATTTGATATCGTAAGGAACCTACAAGTATTTGTTTAAATTGTCATTTCATCTTTTCAATCACATCATTTAAACAAAATTTATAGACCACTTGAATAGAAAACAAAACGTTCCTAAATTGAAAATTGATTTTGAATCGAATCATGACCACAAAAATCTGAATCAAATCGAATCCGAGAGACACAGACACAGACAGATTCACACCCCAAATCTATTTCAGCACACTGTACAGTCAAAGTCAAGTTTTCAAAAGTTGATGTGTGAAAAACAGGTGAGTGTAAGAATCTGAGAGACTTTAACAATGACCTGTTATGTCTAGATGACTGGACAGAATTAAATCTCCAAAACAGCAGGTCTTGTGGGGTGTGTGACTGTATACCTATTAAAAATGGTCTAAGGAAGAACAACCAGAGGACCAGTGAGAAGGTCATGGAAGCCCACTGGTCACTACATCCACGACTGATGAAACCGTGGGACCAGAAGGTTGCTGGTTCAATCCCCATACCTGACAAGGCTTAACTGGATTGCCCCTGTTCCCTGGGCACTGTGGATAGGATAGAAGTGTGTTCAAGTGTGAGGTGGAATTCCTCTGCATGAGCAAGCACAGCAGGTGAATGATTCACACCTTACTGAAGCATGTGGGGAGTAAAGGCTAGCCTGTCTGGTCTCAAATAAAGGAAGAGCTACTGTAGCACAAAGTGAGTGCTGGATATGATAGAAAGGAGTCAGAACACACAGTGTATCATGGCTCGCTGCGTATAGGGCTGTGTAGCTGCAGAGTAGTCCGGGTGCCCATGTCTCCTTATCCCTGGACCATGGAGCAATAGAAAAAGGAGGCCTTTTCCTTACGATTCCTGCTTTCATTTTGCATCTTCTAAGGAAGAGAAGACAAGCTACAGGAGGCAGTGGGATGGTCTGAGCAGTGCTCTGCTGGGAAATCATGGGTTCTGGATGCTATTTTGACACGTAGCACCTAGCTAAAAAAAAAACGTTGCAGCCCAAGTACATGTCTTCATGGCACTAGTATTCCCTTTTTTATAGGACACTGAAAAAAAAAATTGTCCAGGAAGGGTTTGCAGGAGGTCAAGCTATTGACTTGGATGCCAAATTCCCAGAATTTGCTGTGCTGGACAAACAAGTCGGATCTACGCTACAAACGTCCTGACTTACAGGACCTTAAAGGATCTGCTTTATTCAGCCATGTCACACCCTTGCTGCAAACCCTTTACTAGCTTCCTATAGCAGCCGCATGTGCCTCCAGGATGCATAGTAGACAAGCATCCAGATCTTTCTCTGTCCTGGCTCCAAGGTGGTGGAACAAAGTGGCAGCCATGGCCTAGTGGTTAGAGAACTGGTCTCGTGACCGGAAGGTCCAATGTTCGATCCTAGCACAGGGCAAGACACGACTGAGGTGCCCTTGAGCAAGGCACCTAACTCACCCAACTGCTCCCCAGGCGCCTTGTTTTAGGGCTGCCCCCTGCTCCGGGCAAGTGTGTATACTGCCCTCTAGTGTTCACAGGTGTGCAGTCACATTCCTGTGTGCAAGCACAGTAGGCAAATCTGAGCAGCAGAAGACCTATTTAAAGGGTTATTCCACCCCTACATGAAACTAAGAAACTAACCATAGTCTGCTGAAGAGAAGTGAGTAAAAGCGTTTTTTTTGTTTTTTTTTTAATCGGTCCAGACATTGTGCTACCATAGCTTAGCATAGGCGCTGTAACGTAGGATTGCCGATTAGCGAGTCGATCTCAAAAGCTATGCGTGGTAGCTTTGCGCCTAGCAGCGGTGCTTTGCCGGAATATAGCCGCAAGTATACCTATATCTGCCTAGCCAAACCCTCCGTGTTAATTTGTACTCAGTGTGAATGTCACAAGGAGGTCACAAGAAAGTTAGGACATTTTTATTCAATAAAAAAGTTTCTTTATCACTTACGAATGACTGGCTAAAGGGCAACACTACATTACAGCAGCGGCTCTGCTAGGCTAAAGCTAACGGCTCTGCTGCCCTTTAAGAGTGCACTACCCCAATTTAGAACTACCTTTGGATCTGTTAACCCCCCCCCCACAAGTTGTGCATAATTCAGGAGCACTCAAATTATAGGTCTTGTTTTGCTCGTAATAGTTTTTTTTTATAGGTACTTTATGGCTCATTTCTGTAAGTATCCTAGCTTTAAGTACTTTGAATTCGGCTCTACCAGCACTAGCTTAGCAAGTTAATTCTCTGGATGAAAGCATCAGCAAAACGTACAGTGAAGCGCCAGAAAAAGAAAAAAAAAACAGGTACAGACGAGCCTATGGAAAATACATAGTCTGGCGGGGGCGCCACAATTTATGCTTTAACACAACTACAGACCTTCCAAATGCTTCTAAGGGGAAAAAAAGCCTGATTAGGAATGCAATATATACGAGCGTGCAGTGCGCGAGTGTGAACGTTAATGGCTTCGACATATTTTAATTTGCATTCTTCAATCGAGTGCTGCACTTTCTGAGCTAGGAAGGGTGAAACAGTCGCAATAATGTGCTGCAGGAGTAGTCAGCTGTGAGAGGTGTGTGTGTGTGCACGTGTGTGCGTAATGGAGGTCATGAACACCAGTTGTACTTTCACAGTTCTGAACAGCAAGTTTAATGGTAATTGCAGCGTGTTGAGCATTAGTTGAGCGAGAAAACAAAGCCCGGGCCAGTGAGCAGCCCTGCATGACCTCGCTACACACACACACACACACACACACACACACACAGCATTGTGATCGATAGTTCTGTGCCGCTGTAATGACTGCGCAGTTAAAAAGAAATTAACAAAATGACGGCCTTTGGTTTTCTACTCTATAATCACAACAGCAAACTGCACCGAGCAATCTGTGTGCACTCGTGTGTTTGTGCCTGTGTGTGTGTGTGTGTGCGTGCAACTTGTGTGGGCCTGGATGTGTTAAATGGACATTGATGGAGTTTTTCTTCTGCACACTGAGCAATTTATTGTATTCTACCCGAGAAAAAAATAAAAAACCTGAGCCATGACGAGATGAGACATGAACGAGACGCATATCCACACTCTCACATTTATTCTTATCCATACACAACCAAGCAGCTGAGGCTTAAGGACCTTGCTCAAGGGCCCGACAGTGGTAGCTTGCCGGTGGTAGTGGTGGTGGGAAGTCTTAACCGTTTTAACGTCTTAACCACGGCTCTTACATGACTATATGCCTTATACACTGAAGTGACAGAGTGGTATGAGGTTTGTACAGTTGGCATTCCATGGGACCCCTGGTACACCTACAAACGTCTCTGACAGGTGAACACTTTGAATTGTGGACCCTTCTGCAGCAAGTGTGATGGTTTTTTTTGCCTTACAGCAAACCGGAGCACCTGGTAAGAACCAGCACTGACGTGTGGAGAACACGCCAAACTCCTAAAATAAATAAATAAATAAATAAATAAATAAATAAATAAATAAATGATTGATTGATCGATTAAATAATTAATGAGTTAACGTTATCAAGTTTGCCCACACAAATCATTAGCCAATCAGGGACTGGTTCACTGACAGCTCATGGTAAGACACCGAACACATCCATAAAGACACACACACACACACACACACACACACACACACACACACACACACACACACACACACACACACACACACACACACACCGGGAGTGGAATTGGACGGCTGCTGGGACCGAGCTGTAATTAAGTGGATGCAGTTCATAAGGCTGTGTGAGGCGAGACATTAGGGAGTGTGTTAAGCGTCTGGAGCGCGTTATGGACTGAAAAATCGTACACGCGCTGCAGTGTGTAAACAAGACCGCTCTGATTAGTAGTGTTTACCATGTTCGCTTTTCCTCTTCCACTCTGTGTGTGTGTGTGTGATTTCTTTAGGGGTTTTTTTTAGCGCCTTTCTTTCAGTCTCTCGGCTCGGAGTATAAATTAAGTCATGCAGATTAGAGGCAAATATAAAGGACTTTAATTTCACCCTCCATCCACTTCTCTCTCGTCCTTTAGGACCTCCTCTCGATCTCTCTTCCTTCATTAGTCTCTTGAGGAAAGGTTTTACTCGTGTTCAGGTGTATTAGAAGAAACTCACTTGCTGAAGTCTACTTTCTTGAGCAGATCTTGTCTTTTCTTTGCCTCTCTCTCACGTTTTCTCTCCAGTTCCTCCTCCATCGACTGGAAATCTTCATACGGGGCGTCGTCGATGTCGACGTCGCCCGGTAAGATGAATCTAAGGACCAGGAACAGAATTAAGCAACAGTCGCTGTTATATTGATATAATATACGTCATGCAGCAGGTATGTTTCCAACCTAATGATGGATGAGAACGTCCTCATGAACAGCTACCAAAATTTCACCAGCAATTAACCTCTTAATCGGTCATAATATAATGAGGCTGCTGATCAGTCAACTGTCCAATGATCATCGAGTCTGAGGCTTTGAATAGAAATGCAGCTTTAGCACATCCTGTTTGGTTCATGGCGTACAGGAGCATTGGCGTCACTGTCCAAATACTTATGAAACCACACTAAAGTCCAAGGAGAAGCGAGTACCCCAGTGCATGATGGGTTTATTAGCACTCTGTTAGCGACAGACTCTAAAACCTCTGTACACACATAAGCAAATTACAATTACTTATTTCTTAATTAGCCCTGGCATGAATACACAAATTGGATTGAGACAGTGTGTGTGTGTGAGAGAGAGAGAGAGAAAGCGTTTCTAAGCAGCACACACCTTCCTTCATCCTCTCTGTTGCCGATTGCGATAAGGGCCTCTAGGTCCGTTCCTTTCAGGCCGTACTGCAGGAGCTCCTTGGCAGCATCGACGTTCTCGGGAACCCTCTCAACACACTCATGCAGCACCCAGGAACGTTTCTTTATCTTACTCTAAAGACACACGCACACACGAACACACACACACGATAATATACATTCAATTCAATTTTATTCGTATAGTGCTTTTAATAATAGACATTTATTTAAATAAGCTAGAGGAATTGACAGTGGAAAGGAAAAACCCCTGAAAAGTCATGAGGAAACCTCGAGAGGAACCAGACTCAAAATGAGAGCCTATCCTCATTTGGATGACACACGCCGCTCTGTGGAATGGGTGTGGCTAGAAGATTGGTGCGTCGTACAGTAATGTGGTTACAAATCGGTTAACCAACAAACTGTAGTCAGTATTTAACACACACACCTAGACTAAAGATGTATACCACTTAATGTTTTTTTTTGGTGACAGACCACCTCGCACCATTTTATATAGAGCTACAGTACTGCTATGCAAAACCCCGCCCATTTAGGTCACCACAGCCAAAGCAGTAGCACTATTGGTCGAGGATATGAACCCGTATGTCAAAGTTTATCAAATTTGAACTTGGCACAAAGTGATTCCCCTGCAAAATCTAATATCACCAGGATGTCTGTGATGCAAATCTGCTCATTGTGGAAAATTCCACTAAAAATGATGCGATTTTGTTTGCAGTAAAAGTCTAGAGTGACCGCGGCTTGAGACATTTCTATAAACGGTACTGAAACAAAGCAGAGAACAAAAACATTTACAGTAAACCGTTATGACAATCAAGCTAGTTGTTCCTGAAGGGCTGAACCGGTCATGTGATGTAATGTGATGAAACATTTTGACTGAATATCTGAAAGTTACAGGGAAATCATCAGGGCGATGTGATAAAGCAGACCCGGACTCGGTCGCACTACTAAACAGCAGGTGAAAGCAGTACGCAAGAGCAGGCAGCTTTCATTAATCAGCGTGGAGAAAAAGTCCCTTGATGATATACAGCTTCAGGAGACGTTTTGAAGTAAGCGAATACAGCACACTGTGGTCTGATCATTTATCCTAAATCTCAACTGGAGCTGCGGAGTTCAGGTTTGAGGCTGCCAAAGAAGAATGGTGACTACAAACACAAAAATAAAAATAATATGATTATACACAACCCCAAGCAACGGTATGAGGAGCTTTGTGGAGGTCGACAAACACATCTACTGCTAGTATCTACCGCTTAAGTATGACATTAAGGACGCGGCCCTGGTGCTAACAGTCCGAACATGATTATTTGTTAACAGTCTGTATGGTGTCAAAATAGGATCAAAAGTTTTGCGCACCAAAAAACTAAATCCGCGCATCCTCAATTACAAAATCTCATTTATGGGTTACAGATTTTAGTTTTGGTGCGCTAAACTTTAGATCCGGTTACAGATTTTACTTTTTGCTGCGCGGATTTCCTTTTTTGCTGCGCGAGTTTCCCTTTTTGCTGCACGGATTTCTTTTGGACCTATTTTTTACGCTTGGGCGGGATCTAGATGGCTATTGGCTGTTGAAGTTAAGCCCCGCCCACCCAGGATGTTCTACAAACCCCCGCTTCATCAGCGAGAAAAAGGGACAAAAAAGAAAACTCGCACGCCAAAAAGGGAAACCCATAAATGAGATTTTGTAGTTGAGAATGCGCAGATTTTGTTTTTTGGTGCGCAAAACTTTTGATCCTATTTTGATTCCATACAGTCTGTCCTAGCAATACAGCAATGCTGAGAAAGCTACGTCAGGCACGTCATTTTTCTTATATTTTTAAGTTATAGTTAATGTTGTAGAACATCTACGAAAAAGGTTTCGCGGTTGTCAGTTTGTTCCCCAGGTTCGATCCCTGAGGTGACTGAGGTGCTCTTGAGCAAGGCACCTAACCCCTCAACTGCATCCTGGGCGCCATGGTTTGGGGCAGCCCCCCACTCCGGGCAAGTGTGTCCACTGCCCCCTAGTGTTCACTGCTGTGTGTGTTTCACTGCACAGATGGGTTAAATGCGGAGGTCACATTCCTCTGTGTGCAAGCACAGTAGGCAACAGTTCGCTTTCACTTTCACACCGATCTGGCTTCTGTGTGCACCTTGTTACTTACCAGATAGTCCTGGATTGAGGCGATGCTGACGGACGACTTCCTCCACTGCCTCTGATAGACGAGATCTGAGTCCAGGCCGTAGACGTGAGCCAGAGACAAAGCTTCCCCATATTCCTCGTTATCAATCTGCACACACACACACACACACACACACACACATTAAAGAGAGAGACAAAGGCAGGTGAACGTCGCTCCCATGGCTCCTCATTAAGTCTGTGTGTTGTAAACAAAGCATTATCACCTCTGTTAGTCCAACCACAATAAAAGCTTCTACACACACAAATCACTGTGGGGACCGAAACCGCAGAGGCTTTCAATATTCACAGGCCACTCGACATCCTGTTAGACTCTCAAGCTGTCCTGTAGTGTGTTAATGGGCCAGTGTGTGTTCTGATAGGCTTCAATGAGCTATGCTGCACTCGTCCTGATGACAGGAGCGCTAACAAGGGCAGTGTGTAGAGTCCCGCTCGGTCTCGCCCAGCTGCTTATTAAACTAATCAACAGTTCTCACTTAACCCTTGTACTGGCTTTACTTTTAGGACCCTCTGATGTCCCTGGGGTCAAATTAACCTGGGGCATATTTGGGGGCTTAAAATATATGTTTTAAAATTTTATAACTGTTTTTCTTTATCTTAATTTCAAACAACAGAGACAACAGATATGTTTAATTATTTCACTTAGCATCTATTAGAACAATCCAGGTGAGATTCAGTTTTTTCATGAGGTTAAAAATCCACTGTACTCAAGACTTGGGGGTCATAAATTGTGTGTGCATGTGTACGCATGTTTTTCTGTGTGTGTACGTATGTGTGTGTGTGTGTGTGTGTGTACGCATGTGTGTGTGTGTGTGTACGCATGTGTGTGTGTGTACGCATGCGTGTGTGTGTACGCATGCGTGTGACGCATGTGTGTGTGTGTGTACGCATGTGTGTGTGTGTACGCATGTGTGTGTACGCATGTGTGTGTGTGTGTACGCATATGTGTGTGTACGCATGTGTGTGTGCGTGTACGCGTGTGTGTGTACGCATGTGTGTGTGCGTGTACGCGTGTGTGTACGCATATGTGTGTGACGCATGTGTGTGTACGCATGTGTGTGTGTGTACGCATGTGTATGTGTGTGTGTGTGTGTGTGTACGCATGTGTATGTGTGTGTG
>JAOVVF010000025.1:5768007-5779973 GCA_028565595.1 Duopalatinus emarginatus | reverse complement strand
GGGGGGGGGGCACGTGTCAAGGGTTATGTTAGACAACGTGTAAACAGACAGTTCTCAAAGATTTTATAGTTGATATGTTGTGAAAGAAGTTTTGTTGTATTACATGTTTTATGTTCTGTATTGTGTGTCTTAAACCTATAAGGTTTGTCCTTATTTCTGATTCTATTGTCCTTATTTCTGATTCTGTATATGCCTGGCTGACCATAGGGCTGTGGTTAAATTTGGCTACAGTACAGCCTATATAACTGTGGAAAACCCAGTGCAATACAGGTTAGCAAGATGTCATGATCCTGACTCGCAAGAAATAAACATTGATCTGACAAAAGGCTTTCTCCCTGGTTGTTCAGGTTTGAGTTTCTTCAGTTGGAAGCAGGAAAAAGGGGCAAGTGTAAGAACCAAAATGACTTTGACAAGGACCAAACTGTGATGTCTCGATGTCGGTCTCCAAAACTGAAGGTCCATTGGGTTGTGCCAATTTGCAGTGTTTAGTACCTACCAAAAAGTACCTAGCACCATCACAAACGTTAGACAAAACTGATGGACATGGACGCATTTTTAAATAAGACCCCTGATAATCTTCAATTCAACAAAGTTGTCTTTTTATATAGATGAGGGTTATTCCACTTTTACCTGACCAAGTAGCTCTTCAGCTGGCCACTATAGGTGATCACAAGCAGCTCTGCAGACCAGTGGGCACTACCTTTATATTCCAGAAAGATCAAGCCAGCGGCAGCGTAACTGAAATCTCCAGGAAAACTCACAGCCTGAGGGAAGAGGAAGGCAAGACAGACAGAAAGTAGGAACATGGTGAACAGGAAGATGATCAATAAGCTCATGGTGATGCAGTTTCTCAACACTTGGAGTTTTGGACTGGTGTCTTACATGGATCATGAGGGAAAGACTGAGTCACACTGGGAGAAAAATTGGCAGGGAGCTCTTGCCCTGTGCATCTAAAATGCCCCCATATTCTTATACTATTCCTTATACTACTGTAGATCATTATACTGCCCGGGTTATATAATGAGCATCATCTCATCAATTAAACCTAAGAATTTGGTAGTACTCTAGTATAAATAGCAACATGGATTGCTGAAAATATTTGAATACCATGTGAACAGCCGTTTTTCTTGGTTAATGGATCAACGACATTTTATTCTGGAAAAACCTAATTAATTTGACTGCATTTTCAGTACATACTAATAATATATATTCTTTTATGTTTTGCTGCCTTGGTCCCCTCAAAATATCATGTTGTGCAATCATGCATACACTAAAAAAGTACTCTAAATAAGGTTTTAAACGATTAAAATTGTTAGTATTTGTAAAATTTGGTTTATTTAAAAAGTTACACACAAATATATGCCACAGTATTTTATTTTGAATTTATAAAGTCATTGAGATTGAAAATAATCTTTTGTCCGGCAATTTGTATGTTGAATGTTAAATGCCAATGTGGCGCGTCCGTATTCTAAAGTAAAGAAATAACAACAGTAAATATAAAACATTATTCAGAGAAGCCCAAGTGACATTTATAGTTAAGTGAAAATGTCTGTAGCTCTTTCTCGAATATTGATAAAATAGTTACCTAAGACTCAGTTAGGCTGGGACACTTTCCATGTCAGGTGGTACAACCAATGTAAAACTAGAAAAATGTTGTTTTACCATAAAACTTTTTATTTCATTGGAAACATGAAAATGCTAGCAAAGGAAAAAAGCTAATATAGGCATCCAAGTAGAAGTCTGTAGCTTTGAATAAATAATATATATTTTTTTTTTAATATGTGGTTGCGCCACCTGACATTTTTGGGTGTTAAAAATGGATAAAAATGGAAAACACTTGAAATATCATTTAACAAACAGAACTTGTTTAAATTTTGTCTACTTAAAGAAAATACACATATTATTCATTTTAAACAGACTTTTTGAAAATATCTTTTCATAAGCTTTTTGTCATTGACCCACAAATTGCCCTTTTTCTATCCTAACAAATTTAAAACTATTATTATTATTGTAACATTTGCTTTAGTAAAAAAGGTTTGAAACATGAGCCTTATTTTATTTAAAAGTATTATTATTATTAAAACGTACACCTCTCTCTGGAGTGTCTAACAGCGATTACAGCTTGACTATTAAGATCCAAAGTAACAAGAGATGAAAGTTTGTTTTTTTTTAATCCATGTCTATCTTAAACCTTGAAGGCAAAGAGAGAGAGACAGGAAAAGACAGAAAAAAAAGACAGCTGAACAGCAGTGATGCAACCACAATGCAAAGTGTTACTTCAAAAAAGAAAAAAGAAAAAATAATCTCTCAGTAACGAATCTCTGCAGCTCGTAGTCCTATTGCTTTAGACATGTATATGATGTTTCTTCAAAATGAAAAAAGAAAGCCACCTCTAAAGATCCAGCAGAGATGATGCAGTGTGACAAGAAGGACAGAATGGTAAAAAGGAACACAGGGAAAGTGCCCCCAATGATAATACGGTGAGATTAATAGGTCATTTATCCTGGTTGATATTGAGCGAGGGTGAAAAGGCGGAGGTTGAGTCACACTGGGAAAAAATTGCCAGCGAGATCTCATACTGCGTCCCCAAAACACTGAAAACAAGAACCTAAACCAACGACTCAAAATCAAACCATAAAGCTGCAGAAATACACAGAGGGAGAGGATTCAGTCAAGCAGCTTACTGGTGGGATGACAAAGAGCTCGCTGCCCATCAGGTCAAAGACTCGCACAGTGCCAGTGCTGTCAGCGTACGCCAATAAAGCACAGTCGTGACTCCAAGCCACCTTTCTCCATTGCGGAGACGGGTCCTTCGGCACTACAACCCAAAAACAGTCATCAGAATCATACAAAATAAAGCTATTAAAAAGTAACTTGAAACACTATAATTAGAGCAATGTGTTAAACAAGTCTTCCTTGTCAAATTGTTACCTTTTTTTTTTTACCAACCAAAAAAAAAGTGTCAGGCGGCAAAACCACAGATTTAAATAACACATTCTTTATTCTTTATTAATAATACATATTTTTTTTCTCAGCTACAGGCTTCTACTTGGATGTCTATATTAGCTTTTGCCTTTGCTAGCATTTTAAATGAAAAGTTTTATAATAAACTAACATTTCCCTAGCTTTACTTTGGTTGTACGACCTGACATGAAAGCCTCACTAGGAGTCCAACATCACAAATTTAATACAATAATATTCACAATATAATAAAACAAGGTTTGTGGAATTGTAACATCCAGTCAGGCAATAGTAATTAAAGATTAAATTCAATCAGATGAAAAAAAAGGTGTCTCCTTGAATTACGTTCACAAAATAATTTACAGTTTACGCTTGAAATAATTCGGACTACAGAGTGCCAGACAAGAGCTGACAGCCAATCAGACCAGAGAGAGTGTAACCAAATAAGACTGTATTGTTGCACAGTTGTGATGTTGTTTAGTTGGAAAGCAGGTTCACAGATAGCAGATAATAAACATGGCTCAGGTAATAACATGTACCGGACGTAACCAGTTTGTATATTAGATAGCTAGAGTTAGACAGCATTAGCTAGAGACAGATGTTTCTGATACATTTAGATGCGAGCTGATTAATAAAGCTGATTAGAAGCTTCTTCACTTATATGTGATTTACCAACAGATTTTATAATGTTCTGTACTGAATCACTCGCCTTTCTCAAGCCCTAAAACAGGAGGAGGTTAAATAAATCATGCTGCCAGAATAATGGAGAAATGGATTATTAATGTGAACATGTGGCTGTTTGAGCGCAGTATTATTCATTTTCAAAAGTTTCCTCAACCATATGGTGACTCCTGCTATTCAGAGAGAGGGAGGGGGTGTTGGAGTGAAGAACAACAGCAGCAGCAGCAGCGGCAGCAACATCTTAGTCAGAACATGCGGCAGTGCGCAGGTGCATCCGGACACAGGGATAACTTAGAATCAAACCACAAACACAAACTAGGTAGTTCTGTAAGAAACAAAGAACAGGGACTACAGTCTGGCCTAAACAAAATAAAAGAATGGGCAGAAATAACAGGATCTATCAAGGTGAGACACAATACAGGGGAACACATTAGGGTAATCAGCCAATGTCACTGCAAAGAATGGAGATGAGTTGCAAAAGCACATAAACTCATCCCGAAGCAATACTGCAAGACGGAGAGGAAGAGGAATAAGAGGCGGATACAGGACGTGAGCGACTACCAGGGTGAGTGACTAGCTGAGTGAGTGAGTGAGTAAATAACGAGTGAGTAAAAAATGAGTAAATAAGTGAATGAGTGAGTAAATAACGAGTGAGTGAATAAACAACTGAGTGAGTGAGTAACAGGTAAATGAGTGAGTGAGTGAGTAAATAACTGAGTGAGTGAGTAACAGAGTGAGTAAACAACTGAGTAACAGAGTGAGTGAGTAAACAGCTAAATGAGTGAGTGAGTAAGTAAACAACTGAGTAACAGAGTGAGTGAGTAAACAGCTAAATGAGTGAGTGAGTAAGTAAACAACTGAGTGAGTGAGTAACAAGAGTGAGTGAGTAAACAACTGAGTGAATGAGTGAGTAAGTGAGTAAACAACTGAGTGAGTAAATAACTGAGTGAGTGTATAAACAACTTAGTGTGTAAACAACTGAGAGAGTAAATAAGTGAGTAAATAACTGAGTGAGTGAGTAAATAACGAGTGAGTAAATAACGAGTAAATAAGTGAATGAGTGTGAGTGAGTGAATAAACAAGTGAGTGAGTAACAGAGTGAGTAAACAACTGAGTAACAGAGTAAGTGAGTAAACAGCTAAATGAGTGAGTGAGTGAGTAAATAACTGAGTGAGTGAGTGAATGAGTGAGTAAACAACGAGCGAGTAAGTAACTCAGTGAGTAAACAACTGAGTGAGTAACAACAGAGTGAGTGAGTAACAACAGAGTGAGTGAGTGAGTGTATAAATAACTGAGTGACTGAGTGAGTAAAAAACTGAAAGAGTAAATAAGTGAGTAAATAACCGAGTGAGTGAATAACAGTAAGTGAGTGAGTAAATAACCGAGTGAGTGAATAACTGCACAAGTGAGTGAATAACTGAATGAGTAAATGAATAAATTATCGAGAAAGAGTGAGTGAATAACAGTAAATGAGTAAGTAAGTAAATAACTGAGTAAATGAATGAATGAGTGAATAACTGAGCGAGTAAATTAGTGAGTGAATAAAAGGGTGCATTGAGTGAGTAACTGATTTAGTGTGTGAGTGAAAAAACCAAACCAGTAAATAACTGACAGGGTGAATAACTAATTGTGAGTGAATGAATGAGTAAGTAACTGAAGAAATGGAAGAGTGAGTGACTAAATATGTGGATAACAGAGGGATAAAAAGTATTTTTGAACTCATTTAGTGAGTAAAGAAGAAGAAGAAGAAGAAGAAGAAGAAGAAGAAGAAGAAGAAGAAGAAGCAGCAGCAGTAGTAGTGATGTGAATCTTTCAGAGCTGTGTTCCTCTGTGCTCCACTTGAGAAGCTGTGCAGTACATAATCACGGTCACCTGCAATCAGTCAAACGCTGGAAAACTTTCCCTGCACATTTCACCATTTAAGAAGTTTGCATGATCTCCAAAAGCAATCAATTATTGCTCGAGGTCATGAATATTTCATGCCGTGTTACGAGACGCAACCTTTAAAAAATGATTGTTTTAGGGTTCTGTGACTTTAATATTCTCCATTCCGGCTAAAAATCCTGCAGCATTAATCACTAAAGCATCCTCATTCACACGGGCTTCAGAACTTAATAATACATCATCACACACACACACACACACACACACACACACTTGCAAAACCCTGTGCTTCACGTTAGCGCTTGGTGTAACCTGATGTAATTTCGGTGCTTAGACAGGCTTGTAATCACTTTCTAGAAAGGCAGCGAATGAGATTCAGGAGTAAAAAGGAATGAACTCACATGTTCAATCTCTGTGTATTTAATATAAAGAAAGAGGAGAAGATTGAATTGCCAGACTGTTAAAGGACGTGCCAATCAGAGCAACAAAACTAAAACCAAAACAGCATTTCAGCTTTCAGGAGGATTATGTATTTATTATTAAGTGTTATGAACTATGTGAGGGGAAAACCCCTCAGACCTCACTGGGGATAATTTCTGGCAAAAAACAAATAAATAAATAATAAGTTTAAGAGTTAACCAGTATATCCTGATGTACATGTATCGCTTTCAGAGTATCGTGATTTACATTTACGGCATTTGGCAGACGCTCTGATCCAGAGCGACTTACAAGGTTATTAGTATTACAGGTAGGCCAACATAGTTTTAGGAGTCTTGCCCAAGGACCCTTATTGGTGTAGCACAGACTGGCTGCCCAGACCGGGAATCGAACCCAGGTCTCTCACATTGGAACCCAATGATGTTACCACTGTACCACACCAACCACTATTCTATACTATTAGCTTGGTTCTATCAGCTTGTTTATTTGTTTGTTTGGCGAGTCTATCACGTCACGTCCATCGCCACTAACTGCTTGGAAAAAACCTTTCAGAAAGCCTGCTTTAAAATCACGTTACACATCATATTATTGACGGTTCATTAAACCGAATGCCAGCCATGACGAGGTGATCCATTCACTCATGTTAAACGTGGGCTGGTAACCGTAAGGCTAAAAATAGGACACATGACTCGCACCTCTCACCACGTACCCAACTTCACTAACACACCAAGAAAATTCAATCCTTGATGCCTTTGAGAAGTCGTGAATTATGGGAATTTCAATCATAAGCAATGAAGGTTTATCATCTCCACTGCAGTGCAGAGGTTAGAAAAAACAGCCAAGCATGCTATTTCTATTCAGGTTTTAAAAAAAAATAAAATAAAAAAAAAATAGCAGAACACGCTGGAAAGAAGGAAGGTTCGATAACTCCGGATGAGCGATGATGCTTTCCAAAGATAAATACCTGGAAAAGAAAGGGTTCAGCAGAGACCATAAATCAACCCTCTTCCGCTAAAGGCTAATTAATCTGGACTGAGCGCTGGAACTAATACGGCTAAGTACACGTGATGAGCGTGCCGTGTCGGAGCCGGGGCAGACGCACTTGTCATAAATCTCCGTTTAGGGAGAAGGGAATGGGAGGGAAAGAAAAATAAATACAGAGGGGGAAATGTGCCAAGTCAGCACGATGATGTAGTCGCAATAAAAATGCCATCCTGACTTAAAGAGCGGCGGCGAGGAAGAAAGCGCGCTGTTCTCAATCATGCAGGGTTCTGTCACAGAAATGAGATAGAGCTCCTGGGGAGCTGATAAAAACGCAGGAGCAACTCTGAATATGAACAAGTTTCAAAGTAAATATACGAAGTTCAGGGAGCAGTTAGTACATCACCTCACCTGCTACAGACTGAGACGGAGTGAGGGTCGATTCATCACTAGCTCACCTGAGCTCACTCGGAGATACAGCAGTCATTTACACAGTTAAAATATACAGGTGCCTTTTGCACACAGTAGTCCTGTTTCTCTGCTTACTGAACTCACTGTATAATAAAATGTGTATATAATACATTCTTGCTACTATACATTCCATATATAATAAATGTGTATATAAAAAAATCTGTCTGTAATAAATTCTATATATAATAAACATAACATTTTGTGTATAAATGTGTATAATACATACTATATATAATCAATGTGTATATAATAATGATGCATACACACGAGCACACACACTGCACATATATGTATGCAATTTATCACATACATGAATTATTATATTATTATTAACATTATAATAATATTAGCATAAATTATCATTTCTATTTACAAAATGAAAAAATGTGTATGTAACACGGGTTATTATATGTTGTGTGTGTATAATTGTGAATATACTGTGTGTGTAAAATATGCATATAATTTCAGTATGTAATAAAACACACATAATATTTTTTGTATATAATAATTTTTGAATATAGAAATTGTGCATAAACTACGCATTATTTTTTTAAAGAGTGCATTTATGTGGTTTTTTTTTTAGGTTTTCTGCTATTCGCAGTTTGATTCATACACAAACTGACTAATCATAAATTCAATATCAATTACTTGTTAAATAATTTGCAAAACACACACCAGACCTTTCTCTATTTTTTCATAATTTATTTCTAACTTTCAGTTTATTGTCAGGCAGAACCGCAGGTATAGATTACTTCCTTTTCTCTTCATGGATTTATTTTCCCCTGATGGTAAGAATAAAAATAATTAAAAAAAAAAGCCTGCCTGGGTGAAAATGGAGAAAGTGAGAAAGAGGCAAATGACAAGGCTATCGAGAGAAAGCGACGGATCAGGTGCGGCACATTTATCTCACCTAAATGACTGTAAATTGGCTATGATCAGCTGAGAGAGAGAAAGAGAGAGCGAGAGAGCACGTGAGAGAGAGGGGAAGGAAAGGAAGAAAAAGCGAAAGCGAGAAATCAA
Source organism: Duopalatinus emarginatus (assembly GCA_028565595.1). Taxonomy (NCBI): domain Eukaryota; kingdom Metazoa; phylum Chordata; class Actinopteri; order Siluriformes; family Pimelodidae; genus Duopalatinus; species Duopalatinus emarginatus. The sequence continues at coordinate 5,771,537 of JAOVVF010000025.1, read as the reverse complement.
AAAAAAGGAGCGAGTATTAAAAGAGCTTTTCTAAAGTAAATTAACTCCATCATCTCCGTGAAATGAGAGTGAATCTGTACCGAGAGCTCGTCTCCGCTCCTCTATATGCTTCACAAAGCATGAAATAAAAAAGTTTTGAGGCTATAAATTACAAAGCCGTGGTTTAAACGGAAATTTGGAGGTGAAGTCGTATAAGAAAGATCACACTGCTTTAAATGGGAGTAAGAGCTGTACGACTTGTATAATCAAAAATGCTACAACAACATTACCAACGGCCAATATCAGGCCATATTATGCAAGTAGGCTTCGGTATATAATAAATTCGATATATAATAAACTTAGAGCTCCATGGTATATCCAATGGCTTAGAAATGTTTTGTCTCCTGATCCCAGATATGCTATGCATGCTCTTGGTTATCACCAAGAAGAGGACTGTCTATCGAACCAGCTGTACTTTATTTCGGGTTTTCACCTAACCCCAAGCCATAACATCTAATCTTAACCACCTAACCCAAAAAAAAAAAAAATAATACCAGTTCTTAAGCCAAGCCCCTAAACCAGACCTTAACACCTGACCATCCAAGCCTAACACCAACCTGTATCCTCTAATCTAAACCGCCTTACCGAACACCCTCACCCAACCTAATAACATTGTAAACATTATGTTTAATCTTGAGGTAGGACCTGCACACAGCCAAAGATTCTGACAGTTAAGCAATCATGCTCTCAATTAAGAGCATTTCCTTTCAGCGAGTACTGAGTACTGACACACTTCTAATACTTGTAGAGTTTTTATGTCACTCGTGATCAGTGCTGGAGGTGGAATTCAGGCATGAAAGTGAACAACCTCACTTGTTATTGAAGAGTCAAGAATAAATAAACAAACAAATAAATACAATTCTGAAACTATGTACTAGCTTTGACTTGTCAGCACAAAAGACACCGTCAACATAATAAAGGATAATTCAACGTAAATGTCATTCATGGAAAAATGTAATAAGGAGATGGAGAATATATAACGAGAATGAAAATCAGTCTACCTTGACATTTCCCGATGACGGATCCAAAGTCGTCTCGAGCTGACCTGAGAAAACAATGACGCACAAAGGGTACTATTAAATATGTTGGAGCAGAATCATGGATTTGTTTTTTTTTTTTCCCCGCTGTCAGATCTGTGATAGCGCTAAAGACGTCTACATAACAGCTCCACAATAAAATTATCAAAAGAGGAAAACATCTTCACTTGTACAAGAGCACTGATGATTACTTAAGTCTGATTAGATCTAATCATAAGAGGATTGTTTCCATTGTAGCAGCTTCTTCACAGGGAATTTACACTGAAGTGCCAAAAAACAAACTGGTACAGATGTGTCTATGCAAATTACATAGCCTAGTGGTGGCCCAATAATGGTGTGGACATGTTTAGACTCATCTGAGTTTGGGGTTTTGCCATTCTCACGTAAGTCACCAGATCTTAACATTATTGAACACATGTGGGATGTTATGTAACGTACAGTGGAACACAGAAATCCCACACATCAGAATACAACAGAATTGTGGACCGTTCTGCAGGAAGTATGGTGTTCATTGCCTAAGCAATATTTCTGCAAGTATGAAGAGTCCATACCCCAGAGGGGACCTACCACTGGTGTACTGTTTTTTCTGGCACTTGAAACATTTCAATCAAAAAAAAAATCATATCTATCTAACAAACATGTTTTATAAATGTATTTAATATAATTTAACATAAAAGGAGTCTCCAGAATCGGTGTTTCGTATCTGACAGCAAGTTCCCATCCGTCCTGGATTTTTCTTTTTTTTTTTATTGATGACACACGTTCCTATAATTAATGACACAAACAAACTCGGACAAAGAGTACTTTAATTGTGATCAGTGGTAAATTATTACGGAATACAAATCAAGAAAACCTTCCTAAAATGCTGTAGGAAATTTGAGTCACATCATATCACTTTGTCGTTAATGATTTAAGCAATAGAGGGAGTGTGTTATAGTGAATAGCATCATGGTCGCCATAAATCATTACAGCCGTGATGTTACTCACGATTACACACGACCTAACTAATATTACTTCAGAATTAAAAATAAATAAATAAAATAAGTGAAGATGAAATGAAAAGACAAACAGCTAAAAATAAAAATCATTAAAAATTCAAAAGAATGTTTGTTTGTTTATTTATTCAATTACTTGCGTACTTATTTGGGTAATTGTTTTATTTGTATATGTTAATCCGCACATTTCTGTTCATTGTGCATGTAGCAAAAAAAGGCTGCTCTGTATGATGTGCATCAAACAGCTTCAGAGTCTGACCAGACGAGCTGCAGGTCTAATGTTATCCAAAAGTCATCCAGAAGTCATTATTTCTCACTTTTGCTCTTACTGGCAACGCGTCGCTCGTTACTTGGCAATGCGTCAGTGATGTAATACAAGTGGTGTGTAAAAGCCATGCTGATATTTATGATAACATTACTCAAAAAAAAAACAAAAAAAAAAAACAGATTGCGTGGTCTGAACTAACTGTTGTATAATTTACTATGATTACTATAATTACTAACACCCGGTCATGTTTTTTTAATTCCATGTTTTAATTATTATTATCTTTTTAAAATAACTACACAGGACTCAGTACTGCTGTAGATAAACACAGTGGTTTACACACACACACACACACACACACACACACACACACACACACACACACACACACACACACACACACCATAGCCATAACATTAAAACCACCTGCCTAAACAGCTGCCTCATCATGCCATGGACTCTACAAGACCTATGAAGGTGTTCTGTGGTGCACCATCATTAGACATTAGCAACAGATGCTTGTGTGGATCAGACCAGTCAAAAAAATATAAAGAATATCTTTTTCCCCCCTGGAAAATGGAAATCATTAGATTTCTTCTAAGTAAATAAAGATAAAATTGTGATCTATTTGGAGTAGTGTAAAAGTGAAAGTGAAAGTGACTTGACCACTGTGTAGTGGAAATGACCTCTGCTTTGCAACACACACACACACACACACACACACACACACACACACAGCACTATCTGTGTCACCCAGAAGAGGATGGGTTCCCTTATGAGTCTGGTTCCTCTTTTATCATCTCAGGGAGTTTTTCCTCGCCACTGTCACCATCCGGGTTACTCATCAGGGATAAAATTTCAAAAAAATTCTATAAATGTATATTTAACACTTTTCATTATTTCTGTAAAGCTGCTTTGGGACAGTGTCCACTGTTAAAAGCGCTATACAAATAAAATTCAATTGAATAAACACACACACCAGGGGGCAGTGATCCCACATGCCCGGAGCAGAGGGCAGCTCCCTCCATTGCACCCAGGGAGCAGTTGGGGGTTACATTCTTTGTTCAAGGGCACTTCAGTTGCAGGCATCAAACTGGGGACCATGTGGTCCTTAACCACAAGCCTACAGTTGCCCCCAATTTGTACACCCTTGCTTGATCTTTTTCATTCATAATCATTGGTAATTAACTATAT
>JAOVVF010000025.1:5720898-5733425 GCA_028565595.1 Duopalatinus emarginatus | reverse complement strand
ATATGCAGAGGTGGTCGGAGGGGGTATGGGGGGCCTCAAATGAAAATCTGCTTAGGGCCCCATAAAGGCTTGGGCTGTCCCTGGATTTACCTGTAGGTTAGTCTAACAGTAGGTTAAACCTGTGTGTCAATTTCTCCATATATTAGTCCAGGTCTAGATTTATACGTAGGCTACTCCAGGTGTAGTGCTACTCATAGGTTAGTCCAGGTATAGCTTTACAAGTTGGTTTACCTCTAGGTTAGTCCAGGTGTAGATTTACCTGTAGATTAGTCTAGATAGCAAGTCTAATAGTAGGTTGTGTTTGACGTAGTCATCCTGTCAGAGTGTCAGCAGGAGTGCAAAAGGAAGAAAATGGAACACTGGTTCTCAACCGGTGGGGCCCGCCCCCTCTCGGGGGGCGCGGACACTCTCTGGTGTCAAGTGGTTGGACTACTACAACACAATAATAAATGTAGTAGATGGCAATGTCATATTGCAAAGTGACCTGTTGGTGGCGGTAGAGAAGTTAAGGCTGCAGGGAATGAAGAAGAGTGTGTGAGATCCGGGTGCGTGTAGGTGTGTTAATGACATGTTCGGTGAGCTGTTCAATGGTCAGTAAAAAGTCCTGACTACCAACCTGTTGTCTGTACGTCCTTCACCTCAAGGTTATTACAATAAATCAAATACACAGTTTTATTTCAAATTTACCAAATTTACTGCCAGGAGGAAGGGGGGCCCCAACTGCCTTGAACCAGCTTTGGAGGGGCCCCACTTGCAAAAGGTTGAGAACCTCTGAAATGGAAGAAAATCCAAACCCAGCACATTGGTCCGTGTATATTTTGGTCATTCGGTTTTTATCTCAGAAACAAATGGTTATTTGATTTTTGTTTCAAAATCCAAATACAAAAAAAAAACAACAGAGAATTGAGTTATTATTCATTTTCCAAAATGAATCATATCTCTTTCCTTTCTTCACAAAACTGAAAATAAAACCGCAAAGAAACAAAAACAGACAAAGGCTCCGTCTTTTCATTTTTCTGAAATCGGATGTTTGCGCTCACAAGGCCATTGCCAAGGCAACTGGAGGTGCTTAAAAAACATGAGTGTAAATAGTGGTTCTAAATATTTGTATTGATGCAGGTTACAATATACTTAAATCTAAAGTAATACATATTTATATAAAAAATAGTATGTATAATATATTCTATACTCTAAAATAAAAACTGATTCAAAATTCAGACTGATAGAGAACATGCTGTAGAGGGTTCTATACAAAACCATTCTGAAAAAGATTCCATATACATTACCAAAATAGGTTCTTCTATTGTTACAAGTTTAACTATAGAAGAACTCTTTCTGGTGCTGTACAATAAAGGTTTTCAGAAAGGTTCTGTATAGAACTTGTAACTTGTAAGTTTCCAATAAATTTGAAACCAAAACTGCTTGTTCGCAAAACATCATTTCACAGCCATCTGGTTTGACCTAATGGACAAAGTTTGCCTTCAGTCTTTTCTGCTTTATGATACTTTTAATTAGGGCTGTCAAACGATACATTTTTTAAATCGATTAATAGCATTTTTTAAATGTATGTAAATGAATAAGGCTTTAAAGTAAAATGTTACAATTAAAATGTAAGTAGTAAGTGCTACAGCATACTGAAATCTCACTTTACAAAAGTATTTTACTGCAAAATGCAGAACAAAACCAACTCAATCATACTCTTCTTAATAGAAATGAAACTATTGAAATGAAACTTCTCATTTAACAGATCTTTCACCATCACTCAAACCTGAAACAGTACGTCATCCAGGAACTTTTCACCTACTGCTTGATGCATACTGCACATTCAGAAACTAGTCACGCTCGTGTACTGTTTTTGCGTACTGTTCAGTATGGAAGTATGCCATTTCGGATGCAGCCTTACTCTTACTGAAGCAGCGCGCGACAAGCCTCAACATGAACTACGAGTGAATCACAGGGCCAAATTAGAATTTGCGTTAACGGCACTATTTTTTTTATCGCGATAATTTGAGATCGCGTTAATGCGTTATTATCGCGTTAACTTCGACAGCCCTACTTTTAATAGATCTCAGTGTCAGACTCATTAATGATATTGTATTGAAATATTGGTAGACCAAGTGTGACCTTTTCACCTAAAATGAATCAAGAGTCATGAAATGATAATAACAATGTTACAAAAATGATAATAGGACAGTAGAGCCATAGTAAATCAGGATCCTTTTACTTTTTATACTTGAGTACATTTAAGGGTAAACACTTTTGTACATCATTTGTGTACTTCATCCACCACTGTTTAGATTAGTAGATTAGTCCAGGTGTGAATATACCTTTAAATTACTGCAGGTGTATATTTACCAAAAGTTTTACCCTTTTACTCTGTTAATCTGTGTGTAGATTTACCATTAAAAAAAAAAAAAGTCAATGTGTAGGTACAAACATGCATTAATCCATCTGTAGATATATCTGTGAATTACTTCATATATAGATTTACCCCCAAGTTAGTCCAGGTTTGGATTTATCCATGCGTTATTTCAGGTGTAGTTTTACCCAAAGGTTAGCTAAAGGGTAAATTTATCTAGGTGTTACGCCATGTACAGATTTACCTATGTAACGCCCGGTGTAAATTTATCCGTTGATTAGTCCAGGTGTAGACATACCTATAAATTACTCAAGTCGTATATTTACCCATGAATTAGTGCAGGTGTAGGTACACATTTTTTACCACTTGGGGTAGATTTACCCATAGGTTAGTCCAGGTTTAGATTTACCTTTAAATTACTTCAGTTGTAGATATACAGTACTGTGCAAAAGTCTTAGGCACCCTATATTGTGTTTAGTACAAATTTTGTTTTTAGACATTTATTTGATGAATTCTGTATTAATGAGTCAGTAAAAACATTTCAGATTTTCAACAATTATAAATAATAATAATAAGAAGAAAAAGAAGAATGTTACAGAAAAAAATGTTTGTAAAGAATACCACCTAAATGAGAAAAAAAAAACAGTTAAGTTAATGAAGAAAGAAGCAAGTGTGACAGTCGATCCCTCCAGAAAAACTGTTGCAGATTCTCCAAGACACCAATAAAAAAACTGATCATCTAATTGATTCCCTAATAAACCTGTATTATCCCAACCTGGGATGACTATTTAACAAAAAAAGATAATCCCACCTAATCCTGACTTTCTTTACTTTTTTACTGTTTACTGCTCATTGTGGGGTTTGTCTTTTAATAGTAAAAATGTCTTTACAACATTTTTTTGCATGTACCTAAGACTTTTACACAGTACTGTATATATATATTAGTACAGCTGTGGATTGATTCATCAATTAGTCCAGGTGTAGCATGCTCTAGTTGGTTTAGGGCTGCATCTAAAATGGCATACTTGAATACTACCTACTAGTTTGGAGCGAGTATGTACTATTTAACCGCTAATCTAGTATACAATTCTAGTATGCGAGCGTGTAGTACGCACACTACCTCGGACGCACTCGATCCGCCATCTTACCAACAACCTTTGACCCAAGACGTCACCCAAGTTAAGTTCCCACACAATTAATTAACTAGTTTAATTAACTTTACATTTATTTTGTAATTAAAAATCTTACCTCAGCCCAGCCTACACATCTCGTTTACAAATAAAACAGGCTCTCAGTTCGCTCGCAGTGCATTATGGGATATGTCAGGCTCGGATAGTGTGCTGGCGGAGCGTACTAGAAAATCTCTCCCAACCTAGTAGGACATCCGGGAACCTTTCACATACTACCTGTTACATACTAGGTATTCGGATGCACTACATCGTGTCGCATACTAGATTTGCATACTAACTAGTATGGGAGTATGCCATTTCGGACGCAGCCACACTATGTACAGCACCACTAATAATAATAATAATAATAATGATAATAATAATGATAATAATAATAATGAGAGTGAGGTGTGTGTTCCTAATTTTATGCCCCACCCAGTTAATTGCTGCTTATGTGTGGCTAAATATTCCAAACATACACTGCTTTATGAAATATTTATTGAAATATTTTATGAAAAATGTGAAATCAAATCAGCAGATCCTCCATTCTCACTATAATTAACTCTTCTGAAAGGTCTGTGACGTTGAAAGAGAAACATCATCCATCCATCAGTCCATCCATCCATCCATCATGTTTTGCTACTGTACTCAGTGAATAGCAGCATTTCACTGCTGCCTTTTGAAAGCGCTCATGTTGACAGTGTAAACAGTTCAGATCTAAACAGACTGTAAAGTCACAGCTGGAACCGGCTTTATCTGCACACACACGCACACACACATACACATACACACGCACGCATACACGCACTGACATGCCACTTTAATTACAAAGAGAATGTACTGGACTGTATCACTGGTGCGGACAAACAAATCAAAACAAAGCCACATGTAAAGGACGACTGCAGAGAGTGTGTTTAATGTTTAATTATATAAAATGATGGTAATTTCTTACTGGGCCTGTGCTGATGTGGATAATCAGATATTAAAAGTGTGTGTGTGTGTGTGTGTGTGTGTGTGTCAGTAAGGTGTTAAACTGGCATCGCAAAGACCTCCTAACTGATATTATAGGAATTATAACTCTCTCTCTCTCTCTCTTTCTCTCTTTTCTTTCTTTTCTTTCTTTTCCTTTTCTGTCGTTCTCTCTTATTCTGTCTGTCTGTCTCTCTTTCTCTTTTGCTGTCTCTCAGTCTTCTCTCTTTCTTTCTCCTATTGTTTCTCTTCCTCACTCTCTCTCCCACTCTCTGTCTCTCTCTTTCTGTCTCTGTAGCTTTTCCTCTGTCCCTCTCTTTTTCTTTTTCTTCCTCTCTCTGTCTGCCTGCCTCTTTTAGCCTTCTCTCTCTCTCCTACTGTTTCTCTTCCTCACTGTCTCTCCCACTCTCTGTCTCTCTCCGTCTGTCTCTCCAGTGTTTCCCCTGTCTCTCTTTTTCTTTTTCTTCCTCTATCTGTCTGCCTGCCTCTCTTTCTTTCAGCATTCTCTCTCTCTTCTTCTATCTCTCTAGATTTTTTCTGTTTCTTTTTTCTTTCCCCCTTGTCTGTGTGCCTCTGACTTTCTGACTTCACCCTCTCTTTTTCTCTCCCTTACTCTCTCTCTCCCTGTCTCTCTCTCTTTGTCTCTCTCTCTCTCTCTCTCTCGCTATCTCTCCCTCTCTCTTTGACTCACTTCAGCATGCAACTTACCCCGGATAATAATTAGCCTTCTTCCTGTGACCACAGATATTTGCCCAGATAAAGAGTCAGCAAGGCTGAGAAACACACACACACACACACACACACACACACACACACACACACACATACACACACACACACACACACAGTTAACCTGTCCTACAGGTAGTTCGTTACAGAGCCATTAGTCTGGTTTGTCCTGCTTTTTAGACAAGAGCAGCTGAACGGGACATGCTGTAACAAGCCGTGTTTTCTAACGGCTCAGCGTGTGTGTTACGTAAATGTCAAGCGCCTAGCATTCGCACACCACTCGGCCTTTCTCACCTCACCGCTTTTATCTCAGTGAGGAGATATAATACAGACTAACAACTGGGACTCGGAAGTTCTTCAATCAGACATGAAGCTACTCATCATCAATATCCAACATTTTCTTTTACTTCTCTCTCTCTCTCTCTTTGTGTATGTGTGTGTGTGTGTGTCCTGTATGGAATCATGGATTATGGTACGAAAAGAAAATGAATGAGTCAGACGAAGAGAAAAAGAAAGCAGCTGTGTGTATAAACAGGTAGGGCCATGTCCTCTCTCGTCTGTCCTCCCTTCTCTGACTTTTCACACACAACTGCAGCCTCTTCTCTCACTGTTTTGCAGGTATTGAAGACACTTCAGAGGTGTTGGATATGGAGCCTGTTTAGGGAAAAACTGGGCGTGAGGCTGGCATACACCCATGAACACACACGAACACTCACACACCAGTGAACTACTTACTATTTACCTCTCAAACTATGATGTCTCCTATAGAAATACACTGTGTAACATAATTCTCTCTCTCTCTCTCTGTTTCTACTACATTGAACTGTGAGGGGCCCCATAACGGCATTCAATGGGACCCCTGGTACATCTACAAATGTCTCCGACAGGTGAACACTATGTGTGCCTCCTTTCTGAGGAGTTACACCCATTTGGATGGGTTTGGCCTCTTCTAACAGGACAATGCACCACCACACACATCTAGAAACACCATATTATGGTTAGTGGAACACTCATCTGAGTTTGTGGTTTTGCCATTCACACCTAAGTCACCAGATGTGAACATTATCAAACACATCTTGGATGCCATACAATGTGCTGAGGGAAACAGAAATCCTACACTTCTGAATACAACAGAATTGTGGAGCGTTCTGTAGAAAGTATGGTGCTCTACAGAATTTCCACAAGCTTATAAAGTCTATGCCCCGTAGAGGACCTACAAAGTATTAGACAGTTTTTCTTGCACTTCAGTGTTCCATTATTAATACAGTTCTAATCCTTATTTCTGGATATGCTACACATCGGGAACACATGTAGGTGGTATTGCTATAATATGAGATCATGTTTTTTCCCAGAATACAAAACTGGATTGTCATGAATTTCAAGTCATATTTGAAAGTGAAAGAAATGCAGAGCAGATGATTTCTTGCATCATCGAGTTCAAACATGCACAGGTGATTACACAGATAGCATGTTATTTCTTCCGCTTCTCACGGGTGTAAAACATCCTCATGCTCCTGGACTGATTAAACTGGTCCTAATCAGTATGATCCAATGAAACATCCAGAATCAATATCTAGAATCAAGTTGCTCAGATGCTTACGCTTGCCCACTTTTCCTGCTTCCAACACATCACCTTTGAGAACTGGTGACTGCTCACTTGCAGCCTAATATCTCCCACACCTTGACAGGTGCCATTGTAACAAGATAATCATGTGTACACATGAGGAATAAGTTGTGCATTGAGAATTGGAGTAGGATTTGTAGGCTTACATTGTGTTATAAGAGTCCTGAGTGGGTGAAAAGATTGGTTTGAGCCGACAGGGCCTCGTTCAATTATGGTGGGCGAGTAAAAATAAACCAAAATAAATTAAATAATTATGGAAATGAAATAAAAATGGCTGAACGAATGGTAATAATGATGCGTGCTAATGACCATGCCGTCTACTGCACAGTCCAGCAGGTAGGTTACGTGCTGTAATGCTCTATGTGATGTGCGTAAAGTGTATGTGTGTGAGTGATTTGGAGGGTTAGTGGGTGTAGTTAGAGACGGTGGGCATTCAAGGGATCAATAGAGAAATTTAAAAAAAAAGGAATACTGAATTGGTTAACTGGTTTGTATCAGATGAATGAAAGACTTGAGGGTGTGCTGCTTTGAGGTGGTGACAGTAGCACTGCTTCACATCTCTGTTATTTATTATTTGGTTATTCTATTCTATGTTTTATTCCATATGTTATATATATATATATATATATATATGGGGCTCTGAGAAGATTTCATCTAAAAATGTTATAGTAATGTTTAGAAATGTTATCTAAACACATAATAATATTTAATTTTTCTTTATATTTCTATTTATTTAGGAATGAAGGAACAGCCAATCTAGAAAACTGACTGATTTAAATCCATTTTCTTTTGTTCATCTTCTGCATTTTACATTCCTCACTTTGAGTGGTGAATCCTTTAACCCTAAACCCAGCCTGGAGACAAATGTGTTTTACAGGAGCCTGTCAGAATGGACAGAGAGAGAGAGAGAGAGAGAGAGAGAGAGAGAGAGAGAGAGAGAGGCAAAAGACACAGATGGACAGATGAACCTGAACATAGAACGGGTTTTCTCATGAGGTCAGAGGGCAGTCAGTGATCTCTCGGGTCTCAGACACCAAACGACAGACAGAGATGTCACTCTGCTCTGCCCATTCAGTCCTAACAGTTAGTTCACTTTTCTACTGGACTGAGTGATTTCCAATCTGTGGATTCCTTGGGTTGTACTTTTTAAACTAATTTTAAAAATATATTATCGTATTAAAAATATAAATCACAAAATATTTTAAAATATTTATTTTAATTTGTTTGGTTGCTTTCTCATTTATGTATTTGTCTCATTTATGTATTTCTCATTTTTGTATTTGCATTTATATATTTTTTTTCTTTCAGGGGCTTAAAGATATCATTGGCTGTATTCGAAATGGCATACTTCTATACTGCATACTACAGTAGTATATACTGCCCACCGTCTGTAGTATAGTCAGAAAAGTCGACACCCCTGTAGCATACACAGTCACCTGAGCTGTGAATTCACCCGAGAGAATTTAAAGAGCCAGAAGTTTAAAAATGTCCAAAACCTTACTGTTATTATAACTAATCAGTGTGTGAGGAGGATGAGGAGGATGAGGAGGAGATCCACACTGCTGTCTAAAACAGCTATAACTTATAACTTAACTGATTTATTTTTGCACTTAAATGTAAGTACAGTGACAGCAATACTAATAACCAGTTAAAATTTTTACCTGGGAAAAGTAACTACAATTTTACCAAGACTGTTTAAGATATAATTAAATAAACGAATTTCATATTAAATAATGATGGAATGGTATATGTAAAGTGAAGTGGGCGAAGCCAGTGAGGCCGCGGTGTATGCTGGGATGCAGTACAATATGAAGCTAGCTCCTCCGTATACTAGAAAATCTGACTGAAGTAGTACGACATCCAGGTGCCTATAGTATACTACAGAGCTCCAGTTTGTTCACATACTGGATACTACATACTACATTTAGGCAGATTTAGTATGCCAGTAGTATGTAGTACGCCATTTGGAATACAGCCCTAGTCTAATGGCACATGAACCAGGACGATAGTAAAAATGCTTTAACACCTCAACACTGAGTTTTTGGACAGTGATGACAGTGTGGGTAGAGGTGTGTGGACGTGTATGGAACATGGATCAGCACAACAGCCTTTTATAGCAGTCCTTTGTGGTTTTTTTTTTCGAATTTTAGGCTTCAGCTCTCTGAAAAAAAACCTGTTGATTGTTGAAACCTTTTTCACTGCACGCTGCTCTTCATTTGTGCAAATCACAACTAGGGCAGCCATTTTTTTTCTGGCCCTGCAGTCACATAAGAACTGATGTATCACATTCAAACCTGCACAGGTGACTGTGGTGACAGAGACCTAGTAGGGAAAAACGTTGATAAGACGGCCAACAGGAGTTTCAGTATGACTGGAGTGCGGATCGGATTATATATCCAGTAGCTAACAGCAGGGACGGACAATAATCAATACTTATTATATACTTACTTCCATAATAGTCTAATAGTTTATATCTTATATAAGCTTGTTAAGTAAATGCAATCCTTACTAAATACTCTAAATACATTTCCAATCAAATAGGTAGAGTTTAGCATCCAGGAAACAGGAGGAAACCAACGCGGCCATGTGCAGAACCTGAGCTCAGACTAGACCCACAGATCCTGAAGTCTCCTGCTATATCACTACAAAAACACAATAAATTATAATTATATTTGATACAATATGATTAAACAAATGAGAGTGAATGTGTAAATTTGTTACATATCTGACATAACATCGATAGGTACATGTGATTAAATGATGCATCAATACCTTTACTAAACAACCATGTTTTGTGTGTTTGTGTGTCTGTGTGTGTCTGTGTGTGTGTGTGTGTGTGTGTGTGTGTGTCTGTGTGTTGAAGCATAGGAATGGATTTGAGACGCCCTACAGGTATTTACTAATCCCTGTTCAATCAAATTGATTGATTACAAGTCTTTGAGGAATGTCACTCAGTCCCTAAACCCACTGCATTAACACACCCACACCAACACACACAAACACACATTCTTAGACTGGTGCATTAAAATTGCACTCCAATCTGACTCTAGGTAACATGGGTTCTTTGAAGAAATGATGCAGGATGTGAGGATTACAAGTCAGCAGCATGCGTGTGTGTGTGTGTGTGTGTGTGTGTGTGTGTGTGTGTGTGTGTGTAGCCTTTTTCAGCATTGGAATTTTCACACCGAAGAGACCCGAGCCAAGGCAGTAGCACATGTGGAAATGCTTTCAACATCACCTTTAACAATCCTGCTGGCAGTCGAGTAAGAGAACCAAAAGGGGAGGGAGTGAATGAAAGCGTGAGCTCGGCCAAGAAATACGGTCCTCTCAGCTGTTTCCTTCAGTCTCTCCTGCCAACAGGGCTGCTACTGCTCTTTCTCTCTCTCTCTCTCTCTCTCTCTCTCTCTCTCTCTCACACACACACTCTCTCTCACACACACTCTCTCTCTTTTTCTGATCCACACATCTGTCCCTTAGATCAAGGGGTGGCGCTGGAGGACCCACGCTATGTGTAGCAGCTCTTTATTGCCCATGTAAATTGCTGGAATGTCCTTATAACAGCCATGGGAGTGTTGGCGTTCCTCAAAGGCCCCGATTATGTATCACACACACTGCAAGTGAGGAGAGCCACCCCGCATGTGGGAGTGTATAACAAGGGGATGTATTTAGTGCTTTGTGGTACACCGTGATGTTCCAAATAGTTACGATTTTTCTATCAGATGTCACAAAATCGCACAAGGATCTAAAAGGAGCTGATTGTTTCCCGCGTCACGAGTTTGCATCCAGGGCTCGTTCAGCTACTGCGATCCAGATGTCGGCGGAAATACCCCACTAAGATACTATTACAAGGTGCCGTGTGTTTTTACGGGGGTGTGTGGGTGGGAATATGTGTGGGCCGGCTGTGTGTTTCCGTCTGAACACGAGGTACCGGGGTTTGTTGGTTTTCCAAGTATCGAGGATTCAGGTCACTGGGGTTGTTTTAAGGAAGAAGGCAGAGGCGTTCGCTGAACCGTGAAGACAATTAGACTGCTGGATTCATTGAAAAGAGGTTATCTATGGAGTGCGACAGTAAACACACACACACTTGCACACACACACAGGAATATAAACATGAGCAGGAATGTGAGAGAGACTAAAATGATGAATCTTGCAAAAGGAAATAAATATATTGAATTAAATTAAAATTATTTTGTGCATACACACACACACACACACACACACACACACACACACACTGAGACACCTTGAGAGAGAAAGAGAAAATGCTACATGATTCATTGAAACATTTCATAGCAAGATATTTTCCTCTTTTGTGTGTGTGTGTGTGTGTGTGTGTGGTGTGTGTGCGTGTGTTAATGTAATTCTCAGACACACATTCTGCCTGGATGACGCCGTGTTCTACTCATGTGTCACATGGAGCCATGGCTTTAGTTCCGCTTCCATGTGTGTGTGTGTGTGTGTGTGGTGTCATACATGCGCACATGCTTAAATCAGGGGGTTTCCATTGTCTTGGATATGTTTTATGTGAGAGTCTTGCACCCACATCCACTCACACACACTTCTTCACAGACTGTGTGTATTATTCTATTGTAGGACATTTAAAAATTGATGTAACAGTAAAACCGTAAAAAGTTAAAATCAGATCTCCAGAACACATCTGGGATATCTCAGAATACAACAGAATTGTGGACCGATCTGCAGGAAGTATGGTGTTCAATGCTGGCAGAATATTTCAGCAAGGTTGTCGAGTCCATGGGGGACTTACTGGGTATTAGATTGGCGTACCAGTTTACATCATGTCATAATTTGGCAATTTTACCATTACTCCATCTTGGTCATGTCCTTCTGAAGCTGTTCCTTTATTGGCTGGAGTTTGTGCTTTTGTGCCTTATCTGTCTAAGCAATGTCTGCAGGGTTTTGTGAAGAGGTATGTCGGTATTTGTTAATCCATGATTCCTTCTATCTTGACTAGAGCCCCATTCCCAGCTAAGAAGAAGCAATGCCTAATCATGACGCTCCCACCACCATGCTTCACTGTGTTTAGTGTTCTTTGCATGATAAGCTTTTGTTTTCTTTTTCATAAAACATATCTTAATTATGGCCCAAATGTTTTACCTTAGGTCACATCAGCCCATATGACACATAGGGAGTGCAGTCTAGTCTTTCTATCCCAAAGCCAAACCATGTAAAGACTATGAGAGATCACTATCACACACAGTGTGCACCTCTTAGCAGCTTCTCTGATAGGTTTTTGTCTTGTTCTTATGTTAATTTTGGAGGGATGTCCTTGGCATGGCTTTAGCAGGCAGATGAAACCAAGAAGTTTGGCTTTTCTCTATTTTTCTCTCCTTTAATTTGCATCTGTCCAATTTCCACTCGTCAGACATATCTCCCCTATCATACGACAGCCACCAACCAGGGAGGATGAAGGCTATCACAGTTGCACCACTCGGGAGCCATGATGGACGTGAGCTTGAACATGATTGGTTCATTTTAAGGACTGTCACATGTTTATAGATATAGATAGATAGATAGATAGATAGATAGATAGATAGATAGATAGATAGATAGATAGATGGGTGCAAAAACAATTGTGCAATTATAGATAGAGAGCAAATGGTAGCATTGTGCAAGACAGCATGTGATAATATAAGACTGATGTGATACATATAAGAAT
>JAOVVF010000025.1:5663614-5677194 GCA_028565595.1 Duopalatinus emarginatus | reverse complement strand
TATCTATCTATCTATCTATCTATCTATCTATCTATCTATCTATCTATCTATCTATCTATCTATCTATCTATCCATATAGCCATCCATCTATCCATCTGTCTATCCGTCCGTCCGTCCGTCTATTTATAACCTAAACTAACCTTCAAATACTTAAACGACATGAAGTTTATAGTCAGATATTTTTTGACATTGGAAAATTGTTTTCACCTTTATAATCATTACTATCTTCATCATCATCATCATCATCATTATCATCATCATCTCTCATCCTGACAGGTGAAGTAAATAACATACTTACTCAAGTAAGCAGTCAGTTCTCAAAGTTAACATGTAGAAAGCTAGATAAATGGGCAAGTGTACGAATGTGAGTGACTTTGGGCCAAATGGTGATGTCTAGACTGGATATCATCAGAGCATATCCAAAACAGTATGTCTTGTGAGGTGGCTCCCAGCATGCATTGGCTAGCTTCTACCCATAATGGTATGTGGAAGGACAACCGGTGAACCAGAGACAAGGTCATGGACACCCAAGTCTCACTAATGTGAAGGCTAGACTTTCGGGTCCGATCCCACAGAAGATCCACAGAAGGATCTGCTGCTAACGTCTTGGTGCCAGATACCGTAGAAGACCTTGAGAGGGCTTGTGGTGTACTTTGTGAGGAAATGATCGCTGAGTCATTCAGTTCTGTTGACTAAATTTTTTTAATAGGCTTGGTGCTTTTTAGCAAGAAGAGACATGCGAACAACCTGGTTGCAAAAAGACCTGAGTTGCCTAGCACCCTACTAACCAGTTGCTAGTTGGTTGTAATCTCACTGAAGACTCAATCAGGAATTTTATTGGCTATAATATTATTCCTCTTACTATGGATTAGCACTAAAAGACAGACGGCACTAACGGTGCATTAACATATTTACTGAAGTGCCAGAAAAACTGGTACACTATGCAAAATAAATAGACTGGTGGGGGGTTCATAATGGTATGGGGTATGTTTTGCTGTATAACGTCTACAAACGTCACTGACAAGGGGAACGCTGTGTGTGCCTCCTTTATGACTGGTTAAACCCTGAGTTATGTTCTTCATTCATTCTAATGGGTTTGGTCATATCCAATAGGACAATATGCTTCTACATGTCTTGAGATGGTAATGTATAAAGAGAAAGTAGAGGGGATTTGGGTGCTGCTTCGGGGGTTGGATAAATGAAAAATACAGAAAGGAAGGACGTCATGGTGTGTTTGTTAATCACCAGATTGTAACATTATCAAACACATCTGGGATGACATGCAATGCGCTGTGGAACACAGAAATCCTACACAACTGAATACAACAGAATTGTGGAGCGTTCTGCAGGAAGTATTGTGTTCATTACCTACAGAATATTTCGGCAAGCTTGAGGAGACCATGCCTTGTTGGGGACCTACCAAGTATTAGACTGGTGTACCATCTCTTAGGGAAACTGGACTACTTTGATGATTATAATGTGATCAAATTCATGACGTAATGTTTTATGACTCCAACATCCATGGCGTCTTGGCACCGAAAGTCGTCATGCCGCACCAGCCAGATGCCACGAGCTAATTTATTAGCTAAACAAACAATATTACTCGTATAATATGACTGTGATAGAAGAACATTAATGCAACTGAGCTATAAATATTGGCGCCTCTGTTCCTGTATAATTGTCTATAAATTATAAATCATATGACAACAAGATAAAAGTGACAATAAATGATAATTATAAATACAAAATGATTCATTAAAGACAGAATGTCCTGCTGTGTAAAGTTTTGGCACCATACCCTTTGTCTAACAAAGAAATGTTGCATAATCACTAGGATGCAAAGGGATGCTTCCCAGATGAAAATATCATGGAGGCTGTATGAGACATGTATCGTCAGTAGGAAGGGTTTTGGAAGGACGTTCTTGGACCATCATACCAGCCATTTTCTTGATTAAATTTTATTGATATTCCATCTGATTGTAAGAGATATGAACACCAAACAGTTCCAACATGTGTCCTTGTATAGTACACAACTTTTGGAAATGCATATAGGTGCCAATACCATGGCGTCCTCTCAGCTGGAGGTGTGCCGTTCATGCTTGGTGCACTGCGCGATGTGCTTCTGCTGCCTTGATCTCTCCTACATGGAAACCCGAACCTGGCTGAGTTGTATGGGCTCTGTGGGGTGATTGCAAGCATGGGCTGTGGCTTATTAACTGTGTCGAGCTGCATCAGTTCCATGGGGTGTATGGAAGACATGGATTGTAAACTAGGCGTGGCTTTCTATATAGGTCGAGTCCATTGCAAATCGTAGTCCATAAATATATCCAGGAAGATGGCTTTGTCGTGACAGGCAAGCTCAGTAAGCATCGATCTGCTCTCTGTGGAGTTCTGGCTCGTTCCATCCACTGCCTGCTGCCAGCGTCTGAAACTTAAGTGTGGTCAAAGACACATTTTAAAACTTTCTTGTAAGTTGTAAGTGCCTCACCGTGCTAGTTCCACACAACCGTTACCCATTTCAATGTTCTCCTGCTGAGCAGATGTCTTAGGCAATCTGGCTGTGGTCTGTGAGTACCTCCTGGTTCCCAAAATATAGTTCACACTGCAGGAGGAATTGTCGCACTCATTGTCGCACTGTTCATGGCATACAACATGGGACCAAGGGTTGGGCTTGGTGATACGTGGGGTCACAGTGGCCAGTGCTGGAGCGAGCTCTACAGACAGACTTTTTTTTTAAAGGGGGAGGCTAGAAACAAGATCAAGGGCTAGACTGAGGTCAAAAGACACAAAAGGTGCAATACAGTGAACTCAAGCATGAAGACACAAAACAGGTGGAAAGCACAAAGTCAATAAGCAGAGGACTGAAATTGGGTGGGATGTAGACATCTGGCTGGAGCATAGCAGGGCTAAATCACTGACAATAATCATAATAATAATAATAATAATTTTATGCTTGCTCTGTGTTTTTATATGCAACTACTGTGTTTCTGAAAACGTCTTCACACTACAGGTGTATGAATCTGTAAGTATATACAGTATGTGAGTATGTATATACACTGCATAGTTTCTCTGTGTGTGAATTATTTAACACACTGCTTTCTTTAGAGTAGTGGACTGACACACACTGCATACCAGAGCGTGTCGCCTGGCGTGTCGCTGACTTCCGATTGTGTGTATTATTGATGTGCTCGCCTGCACGCCTCCATTGTCTCACAGCATGCTGTCACTGAGGCTTCTGGATGTGCTTTGTTGGTTCTCTAAATATGATTGTTTTATCCAAACTGGCCCAATTGCTTAACCATCCATGACACAGCTCCAGCCACTAGTACCAAAAACACAGGACACACTCCTGCACACCATTCATTTTACTGTCCAAGTCTGTAGCAGTTCTTATATATTGCTTTGCATAGACTTGGGTTTGGATCGATATGGTGGAATTAACATGTAACATTAGTGGATCATAATACATTACGCAGGCCAAATGATCTGTAAAGCAGTGAAGCCTTTGTAGCGTTATAGCACTGTTATAGCACTGTATCATTGTGGCATGTTTCACAAGACATCACAAGTGTGCTTGATCACTAATTCGCCAATAAATTAAAGCCACCTGCCTTAACTAGTCTAACATATCATGACCTCTAAAGGTGTTTTGCGGTCTCTGGCACCAAGACATTAGCAACAGAATCCTCTGTAGATCTTCAGTGGGCTAGACCAGACGGGCTAGCCTCACCCACCTACCCCAGGCACCTCATAACCCTTGGGCGTCCATTATCCTGCATGCCAGCTCGAACCTACAAGACGTGCTGTTTTGGAGATGCTCTAATTATATCCAGTCGTCTAGAAATTACATTTCGTCTCTAGACGAAGTTAATCAGGTCTTAACGCTTTATGCTTGTTTTTCCTGCTTCCAACACATCAACTTTGAGAGCTGACTCTTTACTGGTTGTCTAAGATATCTAGTGTATAACACCCATTGAGCCTTGATAGGTTCCATTGTAGTGAGATAATCAATTGTATTCGTTCACCTGTCAATGGTGTTGTAGTTTTAATGTAATGGCTGATTGTTGTAACACCATTCTAGAGCCAGTATGTGTAACGCACATACCACAGTAACACAATAAACATAACCTAATATAACAAATTCGGAAAAAGGAAGTTAGCATGACCTACTGCACATACTGTAATAGCTAGCTAACAAATACTTGGGTAATTAGAATTTGGTTAAAGATTAGCAACATCATGGAAGCAACTGAGAATAACTTCAGATTTTATTTACTACATGACTAAACAGGAATTAGTCATTACACATCACAGGTTGAACTTTTCTCGATGATATATAAACTTGATTTAAATGCCTTACCGTATTTATGCATCAGAGTTAAAGCCACAGCTAAAAAATAAACTGAACCGGGGAGGACAAACAAGCATATACAAACACACAGAACCGGACACACTCCCGGACCGAGCAGCTCGGTTTCCCACTCCCCCTCATTTTCACACAGGAAGTTCGGTCTTAACTAGGGTCATGAAAACTGGACTCTTATGGGAATGATCCAATCCCCAGCCCACTCCCACCCCCCCACCTTTATTCCCATATCTCCCAGTTCACAGAAAGAGAAACTGGACAGCTTTACTCAGTGCCACATCCCAGTCTCTCATAACCTACTGCACTGGGGTGAAGAGGTCAAATAAAAGGTCAGGGTATTATATAATTCACTATGAGCACATGGCAAAGCATTTGGCTGCTTGGACAGGATACAGTGAGTATCACTGGGAGTCTTTTTTCTCACAAATTCACAGGATAATGATGAAGAGGCTTGTATGAAGATAAACCACTGCTGTTATCTGTGTAAGTGTGGACCAGCTAAAGATAAGACTATAGACTTTTAAATATTTTAATCTATAACCTATAATCACAAATCAGTAATCCAGGACTATCAGATTTCTTTATAAATGCAAGTAAATCAGAGAACTTATTGATCCCAGAGGGAAATTTCACAAAATTAAACACTTACAATGACAAAATGAGATAGATACAGGTGGGTTAACCACAGACAGATGATATGCACATTTGTGTGTTTGACTTTTCAAAATTTTAGCTATTCAGAACACATAACTTCATTCTGTAAAACCTGTTTAATTTGAATACGTTTTCCGTACATTGTGATCATATATATTCTTCAAGGTTTTGGCATTTCAGATCCCTAAAATTTCATGTGGCACAACTGTTCGTGCACTAAGAAACGTATTAAAAATTATGTTTTAACTATAATAAATTCAAGATAAAACACTATGGCATGGTTTTATTTCTGAAACCGTTTAAATTTCACAAATACTAAAAATTTTATGTTCCAAATTGTCCACTTTCCATGTCAGATACAACTGAGGTAAAACTAGGCCATTATCATCATGATACCCTTTTATCAAAAACTAACATGCTAGCAAAAGTTAAATCTAATACAGGCATCCCAGCTTGTAGCTTAGAATAAGTGTATATAAGTATATATATTGTATTAATAGGTGGTTGTGTCAACTGATATTTCTGGCTGGTAAAGAATAAGACATTGCTCCAAATTCAAAGACCATGCATTACATCCATACAGGTAAATACTTTTTTAAACAGCTTTATTTGTCATTGACCTGGATGTTCTCTGATTGAGTACTTATCCACTGGTAGTCGAGTGATAATGTTGAATTCAGCTTACACCAGAGGTGAGAGTTCAGAGCTAAGAACAATGTTATTTTGGACATCTGATGTGTGAATTGTGGGAAAAAATATGGACATCTTCATGTTTGTTTTTGTTAGCAGGTTTAGGGTTAGAATTTAGGTCAGTGTCCCAGACACAACACATTATAACATCTCTGTGTGCTGATTGATCTAAAGCTAAAATTTAATATACAAAATACAGTCATGTTGAGTTGACATCAGTTACAGGTGAAGGGACCACCCTGATGTCCTGATTAGCAATCCTGAATTTGCCAAAGCATGAGCAGATTTTCTATGCAGCAAGAGTAAGCAATAGCAAATTGTCATAGTTTAAATGAGACTCAAGGCCAAAGAGGTACTAAAATATAGAAGGCGAATGAAGCAGCTATTTTGAAACGTCTTTGACAGGTGAACACCACGTGTGCCCTCTTCCTGAGAACTTACATACTTTCATGTCCTGCATTCATTCTGGTGGGTTTGGCCTCTTCCAACAGGACAATGTACCACCACACATGTCTAGAGATGCCAAATTATGGTTAGAGGAACACTTATCTGAGTTTGGGGTTTGGCTATTTCCACCTAAGTCACCATATCTTAATGTTAACAAACACATCTGGGATGCCGTAAATGCATATTATAACAAATAACATATACACTGAGGTGCCAGAAAAAAACGATATAGACTGTAAAAAAACTGGTTCTTTCCCACCTAAGTCAGCAGATCTCAACATTATCAAACACATCTGGGATGTCATGCAATGGTCTGTGGAACACTGAAATCCCACAGAATAGAATGAATGAATCGAATGAATTTGGCTGTCAATTTGTCTTTGGATTTTTATTTATTTATTTATTTATTTTAGAAAAATTAGGACTGAACAGTTTTACTCTCCATCAGTAAACAATTGACAAAAAAAGATTAACTCATTTCTTGGCTACCTTTTTTATTTTTAATTCTTCTATATAGCATACAGTTATACTGATTTTATATTACTGTAAAGCTGCTTTGGGTGAATGTTCATTGTTAAAAGTGCTATATAAAAATAAAACAAAATTGAAATTGAACTTTTTTTAAACACATGGACTTATACATTTTTAGAAAAATAAATAATAATATTGCAGATTTACAATTTAAATAATTAAATAAGCTGCAGGGATCTGGCATTGGGGATTCGAGCTTTGCTCTGGTCTCTGTCTGTGAGGAGTTTGGTGTGTTCGTGTGGGCTGTTGCTGGGTGCTCTGGGTTCTTCTGACCTCTTGGAAAACACACAGGGTAGGTTAATTGGATACGCTAAAGTAAATGGGTTTGTGTTTGGCTCTGGACAAACCTCAACGATATATTCAACTTTATTGTCATTTCTCAGTGCAAGTACAAGTCAATGAAATGCAGTTTGCATCTATCAAAAGTGGAAAAATAATAATAAAAGCGCAAATATGAAAAGTGTGCAATTGTAAAACAGAGTGCAAAAAAAACTGTGCAATTATGTATAGAGTGCAAGTGGTAGTATTGTGCAATTATGACAGCATGTGATAATATAAGACAGATGTGGTAAATAAGAACATAAGAATATAAATATGGTCTATGGATATATATATATAAATGCAGAATAAATATGTACAGTGGTTAAATATGTAGGTTAAATATAATTATAAAGTTATTATAGAAATTAAATCATATAAATAAATGTTTATATGTGTACGATTGTTGTTTAATAATAATAGTAATTGATAATAATACATAAATAAATAGAAATAAAAAATTGTGTTTATTTTACAGTCTCTTAAAGCTAGCTTATTCCCATCTCTCCAAAACCACAACTTGTTTTTATACAGTTTCTACTTTCTAATAATTTCTATTGTTTTCTCAATACGCATCTGGACACAGATGCAGATGTGTATCTTTGTGAGTTGGGGGTTTGAGTCTGATGCCACTGAAATGCGCTTCTTGTCCACATGGAGGCACCGTGGACCAGACTGCACTGATGATCTCACTCCTGAGCCCAAACAATAAGAGACGCCTCCATTCAGTCACTACACATCTACATACCACATCTACCCGAGTCGGGTCTCGCGCACATGTCCACTATACAGGACACTATATTTAGCCCCAGAAGGCTGGAATGAAACACCTCCGTTTTCTGGTTAGCGCACGCATCCGGGCACAAAGCCGACATTAGAAGCGCTTCACATGCAGTCCGCAGCGGCCATAAATCAAACGGCTTGCGCTGGATTGGTTTCAAAGACAATAAAGCCACGCCCCGTTGTGGTGGGCGGGGTCTTGCGAGTCTAAGAAAAGTGCGCGCTCGTGGCGGTTGGGGAGAATGCAACTCTAGGCAGCGCGGCTCGCTCACACCGGGCGCAGTGAGGAGGCGCGAGACAACACCGCGTCTGCCTTCGGATACAGCACGAGACAAGAGCAGACACACGCGCGTACACACACACACACACACGCACCGGCAGCAGAGGTAGGAAACGCCTTCTGTTAGGTTTGGTTTGCTGATCTATATCACACACCATATCAGTGTGTGTGTGTGTGAATGGCTATAGTTGGAATATTATAAGCTTGTATAAAGTGAAGTTAGTGTGAAGTGCACGAGCTCCGTGTACATCTATAAATAACTGTCTGTGTGTCTGTGTGTCTGTCCTACAGTTTGTTATTGTTATTAAACACAATGCCAGCCGTGATGAAAAACTCCGACCTGGAGTTCGACTCCTTCCAGCCTTGTTTCTACCCGGACGAGGATGATTTTTACTTGTGCGGCCCGGGAGAAGACATCTGGAAAAAATTCGAGCTGCTGCCCACTCCTCCTCTGTCCCCGAGCCGCGCTGCGCTCGCGAGCGGCGATGCTGCGGGGGTCGAGTGCGCGTCTCCGGTCGGCTTTGGACTCGGGGATCCTCTGGACTGGGCTTCCGAGCTGCTCCTCCTACCTCCGCAGGACACCGAGGACGAAGCGTGGCGCGCACCGGAGAGCGACCTGTTCGGCGCGTGTGCGCTCGAGGACCCGGTCATCCTGCAGGACTGCATGTGGAGTGGATTCTCGGCGCGCGAGAAGCTCGAGCGCGCAGTCAGCGAGAAGCTCGGGCGGACCGTGTCGTCGGTATCAGCCGCGTCTGCGTCTGGATCTTCGGGAATTAAAAGCAGCGCTGTAAAGGCGCCTGAGACCAACCGGGCTGCGACTGAGTGCGTGGATCCCGCTGTGGTTTTCCCGTTCCCGGTAAACAAAAGGAACGCAGGGCAGAGCGCGAGCCAGGCGAGGAGCGCATCCTTGGCTCACGTGGACAGGAGCGCAGACGACTCTCCGAGCGACTCCGGTAAGGGCTAATAATAATAATAATAATAATAATGGTGATGACGATGATAATGATAAAAATAATGCAGTAATCACACACATTGCATAAAAAACATTTAAATAATAAAATCAGTGTAAAAACAATGCCCCAGATTGATCATTAAAATGTAAATAAAGCATGTTTTAGGTTATGACCCGGTTTACAAGTGTTATTGGGTTAATTTAGACGGATCACATGACAGCCCCTCAATCGGATTACTCCTGGGGTCATTGGGTGCTGCTGCTCGTGCTGACGGTGGGCGCGTTATGTCAGAGCCCCTGCTCTCATCCACATGTCCGCTAGGTGGCGACAATAACACAAACCTGCCTGGAATAGATTTGAAAACAAACCCTGTGGTTTGAACGGATCCTTTTGTGTGGAGAGGTGATGTTCAGAGCTGAGATTTGTTTTCCCACACAGATCAGTGGCATCAAATCAAACCCAGTGTACAAAATAATTTCCCTGAAGGACTTTTTTTTTCCTTCTCAGGAACCCTATACCTAGAACCCTAGAACAAATGATGGGTTCCACTCTTTTAGGCAACTCTTTCATAAAGAGCCCTTTTGTTCGAGGTGAAATAATAATAACGAATCATAATTTCTCGGACTGGTGTACGAGCGTGAGAGAGTCTGTTTTGTTGAGAACGTGGTACGTTTCATGAAATTCCCATTCCCCTGGTACAATAAGGCACTTCCTGTCCAGACGGAGCCGTTGTTTCGTATGCAAATCCTAGAACGACCGTCTCGCGTGAGTGTGAGACCTGGCACAGAGTTCCGGCGTGTGGTCTGCATAAAGGTGGTGTGGTGTGGTGTGTGTGTGAGTGCGTGTGTGTGTGTAAAGAGAGTGAGAGGGAAAGAAAGAGAGAAAGCGAGCGTAACACCGTGGGCTCGACTTGGCAGGCAGGGAGACTTGCCGAAGGCTGCAGAATAATAATAATGGGGGGAAAAACACCAGCCGTCTCTCTTTACAGCTTTGAACGAGCGTGATCTTCCTTCAGCTGTCCGTCTGGAACAGCTCCAAGTCACGTGTCTTAGGGTTTGGCCAAAGCCCGCGAATAATCACCGCTCATGATTACAACACTCCACCACTCGCAACTCTGTAGGCCTCCTCTCCCCCCCCCCTCTTCTCCCCGCCTCGATTCCGAAATAAAACATAGCCTCTGGCAGAAAAAGAGAAGGAAAGAAAGAGATCTTCTCTACTTTTCCATAAAGCCTCCCGGTCCCGCCACACACAGACGAGTTCCTGCGGAGCACGTTTGAAGTGTGAGACCGTGAGATTCCAGTTAATGGCAAACACACTTCGTGAGGGGCTTAGCTGATAATCACCACCATTATCTCATAAATGTGGCCCCGGAGGGTGTTGCGTCTTCTCCGTGTTGTGTCTCTGCACCTGGACTGGCCGTTACAATCCGTCAGTGAAATGAGAACAAAGCTCAACACCCACACACACTCAGACACAAGTTCTTATCAAAGTCTGTCAAAGGGCATATTAAAAGATACAAGTAGCGTCAAAGTTTCAACATGTTAGCTATTTAAGCATTTATCTGCTCCCTGTCTCTCTCTCTCTCTCTCTCTCTCTCTCTCTCTCTCTCTCACACACACACACACACACACACACATGCATTAACAAATATACCCTCTTACTTCTTACATAGATAGGTAACCTATAACCTTTGTTGTTTGTTTGCTTTCTGACAGACGATGACGTAGACGACGAAGACGAGGATGAAGAGGAAGAAGAAGAAGATGATGTAGAGGAGGAGGATGAGGAGATCGATGTAGTCACAGTCGAGAAAAGGCGATCCACCTCCAGCAAGAGCTTCACCTCTCAGGTGTCGTCGTCATCAAACCGACTGAGTCCGGGTACAAACAGGGTGCCCCAGGAGCTCATCTTAAAAAGGACGGCGGCTGCCTCCATCCACCAACAGCAGCACAACTATGCGGCGCCTTCTCCATACTCTGACGATTCGGACCTTCCCTGCGCTCCGGCAAGCAAAAAACACAAACCCGATGGCTCTGGTGCAGCCCCCCAACAACGTAGCGCTAAAACAAACATGTGCTCGCCAATCTCGCCGAACGGGGCTCAGCGGCTCAGGAAAAGCGGCTCTGGATCTGACTCGGAGGACAACGAGCGCCGCCGCAACCACAACATCCTGGAGCGGCAACGACGCAACGATCTGCGCTCTAGCTTCCTGACGCTGCGCGACCAGCTTCCCGAGCTAGCAAAAAATGACAAGGCCGCCAAGGTCCTGATCCTCAAGAAGGCAGCAGAGTACGTGGGTTCACTGGAAGCCCAGGAGCTTCGTCTCCGTCAGGAAAAGGACAAACTCCAGGCGAGGCGGCAGCAGCTACTCCGCCGCCTGGAGCAAGCCAGGACTCGCTAGCCGGCTCCATGCTAAACTTTAGCACTCACGGCTGCAGGCTAATTCGCTAAACAGCCCCCCAGAAAAAGGAACTTACGGACACTCACTGCCGCCACTTTCTTTGCACATTTTTTGGACGTCTAGAATGTTTCGGGTTTACTTTTGTCATTCCAGTCACATCGAGGAAAAGTACAAGGATGGCCCCTTATTCCATCCTTATCTCTTACTCTCAGAATCAACCGACGATCCCTTTTCCTGCCTCAGACTTTTGTAGAACTGCCATTCAGGAATGTGGAAGTCGAGGAGCACGCAATACAACACACACCCACTTTGCCTTCACTTCGCAAAAGACACGATAGACAAAACAAACAAAAAAAAAGTTCGGACATGACTCAGGAGTCATGACTTATGACTTGACTCGCTCACCCACCTCGATTCTGGTGCTTCTAACTCCAGATATACCTCTGAGCACCTTGATGTCAGTTTAAGCAAAACATTATCAGTCTGCCTTGTTTTTGTTTTTCTTTTTTTTTTTGTACACATGACTGTCTTTGGGTTTTTCTAAGAAAATACTAGACTGGAAGTTTATATACCTTTATTAAGTACTGTATGACCTCGATTTCCGAGGAGCTTTGTAATATAATGTTTATATGATTGTTTTTCCAGTTTCATATTACAGTTCTTTGTTCATCACTCGATACTTTACTAATTTTGTACACCTACGCTTTAGTGTGCTTCTGATACATACTAAAAATCGTTACTTATATTTTCGTATGAAAATGAGTTAAGTAGATATCACTATCTCTTTGCTCTTTACGTTCATTTTGTTTTGTACAGAAATCTCTCTATCTACATTTACCCCGCTCCCCCTTTCCATTCCTTGTTTCTTTATATATTTGTACCTAAATAATCAGGTTCATAGAACTGGGTCAATGGGAATGTTTCGTTTTCTTAAAAATCTTTTTTAAGCATACATTTTAGTGCTGCAACTTCTAGCACTTTGAAATACCTCATTTTGAAAAATAAATAGGCTTTGAAAACATGTTTCCTGACTTAACAGAGTTCTTAATACACACTTCACACCTTCACTACAATCTTTGCTTCCCGGAACCTTCTGAAAACTTATACAGGAATGTTCTTTGGAGGTTTGTTTGGATTTGATATGGTTTGCCATAGTGCTAGTTATATTTTTTGGTTGCATGTTTTGGTTTGTGGAACGTGTTACTAACGTTTGTAATGCAGGAACCTTTGGAGAACATTCCAGTTTGGTTGTATTAACATTTCCGCTAGACATCAAAATACAAAAACCTTCAGACCAACACTTTCTTTAGTTCTTAACATACACACTTCCCACCGTCAGTATTACTTTGCTTTTTTTTAAAATATTTTTTATGTAAATATAACGCTCCATGTTTTGGTTTATGGAACGTTTTCCCTATCATTTCTAATGCAGGAACTTTTGATGAACCTCTGGAGAATGATCCAGTTTGGTTGTATTAACATTTCCGCTAGACATCAAACTACAAAAACCTTCAGAAAACCTTACCAACACTTTCTTTAGTTCTTAACATACACACTTCCCACCATCGGTACTACCAGAACGTTCTGGGAACCTTTTTTTTTTTTTTTTTGGTAACAGGAGCATTCCTTGAAGGTTCTTTGTTTTTTTATTCATGGTTTTTATGTAAATATAACGCTCCATGTTTTGGTTTATGGAACGTTTTCCCTATCATTTCTAATGCAGGAACTTTTGATGAACCTCTGGAGAATGATCCAGTTTGGTTTTATTAACCATTGTAATACAAGAAACCTTCAAAGAATCTTATGACGTTTAACATTCCACATACCAACACTCACTTTACTTCTCAATATACACACTTCCCACATTCAGTACCACCTGATGGAGACCTGGAACAGTCTGGGAACATTGTGTTTTGGTAACATGAACGTTCCTTGAAGGTTTGTTTGGTTTTCTTATGGGTTGTCATGGTGCTAGTTGCACGTTTTGGTTTGTGGAACTTTTCCGTATCATTTGTAATGGAGAACGTTCCAGTTTGGTTGTATTGACATTCCACATCTCTAAAGGTTGACAGAAGATTTTGGTAAAACCATAAAAGAACCACAGACATTAATCGTTCTGTGTTTGCTGAGGAGAGGTTAAGGGGTTAATACACACCATAT
>JAOVVF010000025.1:5634301-5646309 GCA_028565595.1 Duopalatinus emarginatus | reverse complement strand
GAGAGAGAGAGATCATTCTCTTCTTTTGTACCATTATCAAACTCTGGGTGTCTGGCCTTGGTATCAGTCACAGTATCTGGTCTTGGTATAAATCTCAGTACGCTTTGGTGTGTTTGACCCTGTAGTAAAGCATGCTCATCTAACCACTGATGAGGAATATGTTTAGTTACTCAAGCTCCTCTGGCAGTTATACATGACCAAACCATGACACTCCATCCTGTTTACCAATAAAACATGGCAAATACTGGAAATAACAGTTCTTCATAGATTGTATCTGTACTAAGCATTAGCTTCATGTCCGCTGAAACACTTCATGCTTCATGACATTAATGTGATTGAAGCATCTCTCTGTCTTTGATTACACAGATCTGATGATGGTTGACGACAAAGCCATTTTTGGTAGCTGATTAGACATGGTAAAAATCAATGTCATGGTTGATTTTTCTGATTTGCTGTAGCTCTGTCAATGGATGCAAGCGCGTGTGTGTGTGTGTGTGTGTGTGTGTGTGTGTGTGTCTGTATGTGCGTGTGCTATAACCAATGCCAGACCCACACTCACTGACACACTCATCCCGTTTCCCACAGACCCCAGCCATAAAAACCACACTTCCGCACTCTCACCCTGAATCACTCATTCCTCTGTTCTATACCACTCTCTTTCATTCCTTCAGTCTCACTCTGTCCTGGCATTAATGCCATCCATATAATGTGGCCGCTGGGTCATGGCACCAGATCAGCAAAAGAAGTACCATAAAAAAAAGAGAAGTGAGAATATGAAATGAGCAAATGATTGTAAATGTAAATTAGCAGCTTTTTGAAACACAAGGCGCATGTTAGCAGCTGGGGCAGAATTGGAGGCATGTGTTGCATTGCAGTAGGGCGGGTTTACGGTCACTGCCGCCATTTGATGTGCTGTAATGAGGAAGTGAGCAACTTCCTGTGGCTAACAGGAGTGAGGGATTGGGTGGGGTGGGGTGGGGTGGTGTGGTGGGGTTATGGTAGGGGAGATCAATGAAAAGCAGAAGTACTGGGGCGGCCAGACGAACAGGAGCGCTGGGTTAAATGTTCTTTTTGTTGTGCTTCCTTAGAATGACAGGGGGCAAGGGCACATCCAGGTTGAGCAGTGTGTGTGTGTGTGTGTGTGTGTGTAAGAGATGTGTGCAGCCTTACATGTCATTAGAGATGAAAGATGAAATGCATTCAAGCTAATTGTGTACGCTGGAGCCAGCTGGCACACCGGACCCTTTTAATGAGGGGAAGTTTTATTGCATTGCTAAGTAAGTGTTAAGAATTCTGCTACTTGGACATGGCCGCTGTTCATCCTTAACGCTGGTTTTTCAGCCAACAGATTGTCCACAGAGCCTCGTCTGAGACTGATCAAGGTTCGAGATTAGAGCAGTGGATCAAAATCTCTGTGAGAAGCTCCGGTGAAAATTGTGACAAATACTTGAAGGACACTCGATTTCCGAAAGCATGTATGTCCCCGATGTCACGTTTTCACTAGCTCTTCTAAAAATCCAATGACCCAATAAACTTCTCTTTAAAGCCGTTTTGTATTGTGCTTGTTATCTCAATGTTGACCTTTAGAGCAGGATTCGTGACCTCCCCTCCACGCAAACAAAAGGATTTGTTCAAGTGTCCTGAACACCCTGAATGTAGAAGATCTCCCACATGCTGTGGTTAAAAACAGTGAAGCTGGGACCAGCCCTCAAATAGTGAAAGTGAAATTTGGAGCGTCAAGCAATTAAAGGACTGGTCGACTCCTTCTGGGTATCTGGGCTCTGTTTGGGAATGTAAGCTCCATTGTTTCTCCCTAACTGGCTGTTTCTGAAGATAGATACGTGGAATGCTGCAGTCAGAGCTCATAAATCTCCTCCAGCTGATAACAATGCGGTCGAATAGCCATAAAGTTCTCTTAAGTATCTTTTCCGTCACTGAGGATTTGCCTGTTAGCATCTTCTCTCTCGAGGGCCTGCTTATTCTTATGCAATGAGTTAAGACCCCCTGGTGAACACACACCCATTTACACACACACACACACACACACCCAAACATACCTTTGAACATTCCTGGGCTGCCCAGATCAGTCAATTAATCAATAAATAACATTAATGTGAGTGCACATGCTGATTGATCCACATCCATGAAACAAGCGTAGAATTTAGCGTGTCATTGACCTAGTGAGATACGACTCCTCTCCTGAGATTGAGGTAATAAAAGTCACACATCAGTGACTCAGGCTATTAAGGGGGCAACTGTGGGAACTTACCACCTAAATAAACCAGATTAGATGAGAATTTGAGAGACAGATTAACTCTATCTAAGACTTAGTCTGTGTGTGTGTGTGTGTGTGTGTGTGTGTGGACTCATTATTTACACGTTGATTTATTGACCTCACAGATTTGAAGTGGCTTATCCCTCCTTTGGGGATTCCACATTCCAGCCTGCCAGCAATGATGTCATGAGAGCATTGTGATAGGTTGCTAAACATTGCATAACACATGATAATCGATATCAATGCAGCGTTATAACACAGCGCTGGTATGACCTAACGCGCCGCCATGATGGTCTGAGGTATGTTTGCTTTATAGAGTATGTTTTTCTTCAGATAGTGACAGAAAAAAGCGGTCTAAGAAAGGCTTATCCCCCTGCTGACTCATGCTAACAGTACAGTCATTGTTCGTAATAATAAAGCACAGGGCATGTTACGCAGTGATGGAGAACCGAGTTAGCCTGCGTTAACTTGCTTTTAGATGGTTTACATTAAAGCAGACATATCCAGAGAAACCGCTTTGGCTTTGTGAGCTCTTGATGCAGTTAAGGTTATCAAAGTTAAAGGAAATCTGTAGTATGTCATATGACTGTCAGTGGTTTTTTTTTTTGCCTTTACTAAAATATATACTCTGAAGTGCCAGAAAAACTGGTACACCAGTCTAATACTGGGTAGGTCCCGCACAGGGCATGGACTTCTCATGCTTGCAGAAATGTTCTGTAGACAATGAACACCATACATCCTGTAAAAGAGTCCACAAATCTGTTGTATTCTAAGGTGTAGGATTTCAGTGTTCCCCAGATGTATTTGATAACATTGAGATCTGGGGACGTAGGTGGGAATGGCAAAACCCTGACCCTAACCATAATTTGGCATCTCTAGACACGTGTGGTGCCACATTGCCCTGTTGGATAAGGTTAAACCCACCAGCCTATGTATTTTGCATATGCTCATCTGATCCAGTTTTTCTGGCTCTTCAGCGTAAGTAGGACCACATAAATACTCAGATAGACCTTTTTATTTAAATGAACTCTTTAACCAGTTCCATTCAGGCTGTTTGTGAACTGTGGTGCTGTTCAGAGAACTGACCCATGTTTGCACCAGTTTTTATTGGAACCTGGGATGCATCATCTTTGGAGGGTGTTGCACAATGCACCATGGAAGTAAACAGTAGTAACAAGATGGGTCTGTGTAAGTTTTAGTCACTTGATTTTTGTTATGAAACGGGAAAGTAGGAAATGAGAAATTACCTGCAATCTGATTCTAATTTTCAAATAATCATGCAACAAGCTGTTATTCTATTTTCTTTTCTTAATCCTCAGTATCCTTGACCTGTAATTACCCAGTCTAGTTTTGTGTTTATTTAGTTTAGTGTCTCTCACACCTTTTTGCAATTCACAAGAACTCTTGAGTTCTTCGCTGTGCAGGGAAGCAAATCCAATAAAATAAAATGAATATTATTTAAACGCATGAGGCTGGTGTTTATTTTTATGACCTGTGAGCGTTTGTGCTGTGGTTACAAATGTCGGTGTTTAACCAAAAAGCAAGCCTGGATCAACTATTCATGATACAAAAAAGTAGACGCCTACTCTTTACTCCTCTACAACTTGACACACCCACTGATGTTGGCACAGTGCCCACTGAAAAACCTATTATTCTTTTGTTCCAGCTAGGAACACAGCTTTTAGTTTTGGGCATCTGTTTATTTTTGGTGGAAATGTGCTGAACGGTTCAAAAATACCTGTGCAAACCAGAACTGAACCCATTCCACTTTGTTTTAAAAGGGCTATAAGGTAAAGGTTTGTCCACTGTCCCACCAGAACCTAATTTAAAGGAATTCTCACTAATCCTGCCTGTTCCAGCAGATATCTATTGTAACAAATGCCACTGGTTCTTACAGGAAGTCTTACCAATCATACTGGTGGCCTGCAGGACATTTGACAGATTCTGCCAGCTCCCACAGGAAGTTTAATCAAACCCACTGGTTCCCATATGGTGACTGCCCAATCCCACTGGTATCCACAGGACGTTCAACCAATTCTACTGGTTCCCACAGCAAATTTTGACCAACCTCACTGGATCACACAAGAAGTTTGATGATTTGCCAGTTGATCCCACTGGGAGTTTGACCAATCCTGCTTGTTTTGAGAGGATGTTTGACCAATCAGACTGGCTTCCACAGCAGGTTTGACCAAATCCTTCTGGTTCCCCCAGGAAGACTAATCCTACTGGATTCTACAGGATGTATAACCAATCCCGATGGTTCAAACAGGAATTTTGACCAATCCCTACGGTATTCACAGGATGTTTGATCAATCCTACTAGTACCCGCAGCAAGTTTACCCAACTAGAGTGGTTCACATAGGAAGTTTGACCAATCCTGCTGGTTTTTACATGACCAATACTACTGGTTCCCACAGGAAGGGTGACCAATTTTGCTGGTTTCCACAGGATGTTTGAGTAACCCTGCTGATGCCCACAGGATGTTTGTCTAATTATACAAGATTTCCCAGGACATTTGACCAATCCTGATGGTTCCAATATAAATTTTGCCCAATCCTACTGGTTCCCACAGCAAATTTAACCAACTACACTGGTTTCCACACAAATTTTGACCGCTTCCCAGTGGATCCCACAGGATATCTCACCAAATCCATTGGTTTCCACAGGATATTTGACCAATCCCGCTGGTTTCCGCAGATTGTATAACCAGTACTGCTGTTTTCCACAGGAGGTTGGATCAATTCTGTTAGTTCTGACAGAAATTTTGAACCATCGTGCTGGTTCCCACGGAAAGTCTGACCAATTCCACTGGTGTCTGCAGTTTTTTATACTTGGATCATAACTGCCTGCAATATTTTTTAAAGAACTGAATTCATTTTATGTCCCAAAATACAAATAAATGAGTCCTTTAGACCAACATGACCAATTGTAAATGCATTAAAAGTGTTAATTAACATGGAATGTAAGCTTTATATCAGACTACCCTCTTTGGCGACATGAAAGTTATGTGTTTCTTCCTCAAGCTGACGCCACAAAGTTAACAGACAATTGTATAAAATGCATTTGTTTGCTGTAACATTGTAACAATTTCCCTTTACTATAAAGTTAGCTCCATTAAAACATGGTGAGTTAAGGTTGGAGTGGAAGAATTGTGAGTTTTGACCACAATACGCTCAGAGTCCCCCACTAAACACCACTGGGATGAACATGAACTGGAGCCTTCTCACATCATACCACATCAGCATCTGATTTCACTAATGCTCTTATACACAAATCCCTATAGCCATGCTCCAAAATCTAGTAGAAAGCATTCCCAGAACAGCAGAGCTTATTATAATACCAAAAAGGGAATGTACAGCTGGAATGAGATTTTCAATAAGACCATATGGGTGTCATGGTCAGGTGTTCAAAAATGTTTAACCATAAATTGTACCACATTGTGACCATCTAAGGCAAGTGTAAATGTAATCAGTACAGTGTGTTCACACCAGCTTTGCATTAATCAAAGGAGTTAAGCACTCTTCAACTGAATATCTATCCAAAGCATGTGTATAGTATGAGTATAGTATGTGTGGTTAGACATAGACAAAACTGATTTAATTAAAAATAAATATATTAAATTTATGAGAAGCTTGGAAAAAACACCAAATGTACTTAAGCGTTTATATATCAGTGTAAATACAACAATTTAATAAGATTCAGATTTTTGTATTCAGACACGTACACTTTATGTTACCTCAAGGTGTATATGAGGCCTGAAAGCTGCCCCGTATTATTTAAAATGAGCATCAAACACTCTTTCCTTCTTGTTTTTTCTCTCTACACCCTTTTTACCTTTCACTTTATCATCTGCTTTCTTTATCTCTGAGCTCTATCCCCCTTTATTTCCCCCCTCACCGGACTGTGCTGTGGGTCTCTCTGACAAAGGTAATTGTAAAGATGGGCCCTAACAAAAAAAAAAAAAAAAAACATAAAGAAAGAAGTGCCTAAATGGCGTCAGGCAGCACAATGGAAGAGAAGAATGCGCTTTGGGGACAAAAGGCCACGATGGGCCACATTAGCTCCGGGGGTGACGGCTCTGAACGGACGGATGAACACAGGGTCCTGCAGAGCTCATCCGAAAAAAAGCTCCATACCCCAAGCACCGATTGATATGGGAACCGCACTCTGTAACATCCTCACATAACGCCGCTACTTTGTGCAATTTATCACCAGTGCGTCACGCAGACACAGGAGGTTTGGTTTTTATGTACACAACAGGTTTGGACGGGCCTAAAGGAGAAGAGAAGGACTATAGCTATAGCAAGCGTGAGACTGCTCTGACGTGAGGTATGGAAATGGCCCATTATGTTTTCTGGGAGATAATATTGTTTCCCTGCTGTGCCATGACTCCTACAAAGAAGCAGTTATTTGCATAGTGTTCGAAGTAAAAGCAACCGAATGGTAAACAGTCGATACGGTATGCATTTTCATCCGCTGGGCCAAATATGAAGATAGTAATGGACACGCCACTGGTCATTAATGTCACGCACTGAATAAAATCGCTCAGATTTATTCTCACACCAGCGGGATCCATGGGATCAGATCTGAAGAATTCGACTTTATGTATCTTATAGACAAACCTGTAGTAAAAAATTAATGTTGGACATTATCAGAATTTCACCTTATTGACACACACACACACACACACACACACACACACACACACAGTGGAAGTGTCTCCAGTTATGTAATAGGAATAGGAAGCAGCTGTTGCCGATAGCTGGACAGTCGGTCTTGTCTTCTCCAGTTTCCTGTACACACACACACACACACACACACACACACACACACACACACACACTCCTGCTATTTTAGCAATGAACTTCCATTGACATAATTATTAATACAGCTAATTGATGCTATGCCTAAACCTTATCATTAACCTCGGTGATAAAAATACACAAATACACACACACACACACACACACACACACACACACACACACACACACACACACCACATTCCACCACTAACACGTTTGTATGTAGGAATTGTTTCATCATGCATCTAGTTTAATAGGATCTTCGTGACATGTGTAAATGAGTGAATCCTGGTACTATGTGAAAGGTGGCAAACATCATCCATGATTTTAAATGTCGAGTTTCAGGAGCGAGTTTCAATTTGGTGTGTGAAATTTGAATACCACCACAACCTTAGAGACACGACCTTTGCATGATTTAGGGCTTCATAACAGAAGGTTTCACACTGGTACTAAAGTGCTAAAGTGTGTGTGGACGGGAGGGCGTGGTGACGGGACAGGGGACGGGTGGATTTTGCGGATGGGACCTAAGTGGAGTGCACTTTTGGCCTGCACGGATGACAAAAGGATGGGTAGTATATCTCTCTCCCTGACACTTTTATTACAGGTACAATGAGCGCCGACCAGCCTGCTCACACAATGCAGGCAGACTGAAGTCATATGTTAAAGTGCAAGAGTGATAAGCTGAAAATCTGCCAAACAAAACTCTGTGTGTGTGTAAGCATTAACTCATTTTTATGTAACGTCCACACGTGTGCACAATTACACAATGCCCCTCGTTCCAGCCACACATGCCTGCCCCAGGCCGACGCCGCTGCTGTTTTTGAAATTGTGAGCCCCATGATGCTTCAGGAGGCACTGTTTAAAGAGACGGTGCTCTTTCCATTGTGTGTCTTTAACACACCAGTGAAACAGACGTCGCATGCACACAAAGCCAGCGCATGCCAGTGTAATCCCACCTCGGATGGTTTCGTATGTTTAATGCTCTGTAGCTAACTCTATGGCATCGCAAACACCGTGTCACTTATGCTAACAGCATAATTAGCCCTCACTCATGCACTGCCGCTAACAGCTGACGTGAGCCTGATGTGAAAGAAAGTGCGTGTCTGGTCTGAAATCTCCACCTGGAGGAGGTTCAGGGTGGAGTAAAATCTTTATGGGAGTAATGCGGTGTTCCCCGTCTATGCTTCTGCAGGTTTTATTACCCCAGGGAGAGATCTCAGTGTGTGTCTGCGATAAACGCATTAGGATTTGATACCACCATGGCTTGTAATCCTTTTTGAAGTGGGATTCGTTTTCCAGTCGTGGCCCGGAATACCGTTCTACGTTACAAAACCTTCAGATGAGAGGGAGGAGAGAGAAACCATTCATTTGAGAGCGGGAAAAGAATGACAGGGAGCGATAGAAACATTTTTCAGTTCATTTTCGTTCAATTTCAGTAAGCACTTTATCCTGGTTAGATTCCAGAGCCGATCCCGGAAATGTTCGATGTGAGACATCCCAGAGGGAACCAACACAGACACAGGAAGAACAGACTGTAACCTGAGATCAGGATATTCCTGAAGACACCTGAGCTGTGAGGAGGAATTGCGGAATGTTACTGTGGAATGTTATTGTTGTTGTTTTGTTTGTTTGTTTATTGCTTATAGAGCCCCCTAAAGGGAAGTGATAAAATGAAACCCACCAAAAAAACAAACAAACAAGCAAACAAAACCACAGGCCTACACAGTAAAAAAACACAGAAATCCTACACCTTGGAATACAACAGATTTGTGGACCGTTCTGTAGGAAGTACAGTGTCAGTACAGGAGTCCATGCTATGTGGGGGAACCTATTCATTATTAGACTGATATACCAGTTTTTCTGAGACTTCAGTGTACTTTATATATTATTAATACTTTATTAAGGACACCTGTACACATACTTATTATCTAATCAGCCAATCATAAAACAGTACATAACACACACAGATACAGTCAGCAGCTTCAGTTAATGTTCAGTAATCAACCATCATTATGGAGGAAGGTGATCTCCGTCATTTTGGCCGACAGTGTTCTTGCGCGACAGGCTGGTTTGAGTATTTCTCTAACTGATGCTCTCCTTGGATTTACACACACGAGTCTCTAGAGATTACTCAGAATAGTGTAAAATATGTCCAGTGAGAGATACCTTTGTGGATGGACTGGTTCAGGCTAACAGAAATGCTACAGGTAGCCACTTACTCTGTAACTGTGGTGAGTAGAAAAGCATCTCAGAATGCACAATATATCCAACCTTGAGGATGATGTTCAGAAAACACAGAAAACCGAGTCTGTAGTGGG
Source organism: Duopalatinus emarginatus (assembly GCA_028565595.1). Taxonomy (NCBI): domain Eukaryota; kingdom Metazoa; phylum Chordata; class Actinopteri; order Siluriformes; family Pimelodidae; genus Duopalatinus; species Duopalatinus emarginatus. Next base: position 5,636,911 of record JAOVVF010000025.1, on the reverse strand, counting down.
CACAAACTGAAAAGACTGGAAAGATGTAGCCTGCTCTGATGAATCTGGATTTCTGCTAAGGCGCACATATTGGCACCGACAGCATGGCTGGTGGAGGTAGTGTAATGGTATGGGGAATGTTTGTTGCTAAGGATGTGCATCCCTTCATGGCATCTTTATTTTGTATTGGCTACATTAAGCATGATACATTAAGCATGTGACAATAATACAGCATGTCACAAAGCAAAAGTCGTCACTGACGAACATGACAATGACTTCCGTGTCCTTTATTGTCCTTCATTGTTGTCCTTTATTGTCTTTCACTGAATCCAGGGATTGTGTACGTAAAACTAGGAATTTTCTTTACAAAGAAAAACACAGTTTTTTTTGTCATCAGTTCATTTATGGAGATGGAAATGAAAAACAGTCGCCAAAAAAAAGTGAAATCATTCTTTGGTCAGCTGCTACTGCCTGAAACCACGCCCTCAAATAATCTTGATTAATGATAGACAGACAGATAGATGGACAGACAGACAGACAGACAGAGTAATAATATATTTCCCAGCTTTTACCATGTGTAACAAACAAATAAAGTATTTACCTATTTATAAATAAATAAGTATTTATTTAATTTATTTATTTATGAAATTGAATAAATAAATAAATTAAATAAGTATTTATTTAATTTATTTATTTATTTCATTTCATAAAGTAATTTATTAAGAAATGAGATTAATATCGAGAAATATGTGAAATCAGACATGGATCTCACCTTTGTGTGTGTGTGTGTATGAGTGTGAGCGTGTGTGTATGGGTTGCTATGCTATACTGAGGTATGCAGGAGATTCGAAAAGCCTCTCACACACAAGGGGAAGGGCCACCAATGCAGAAAGAGGGGACCCTGGGAAGCTTTTGGGGCTACTTCAAGGAAACCCCCCACCCCTTTCAACCCCACCTTTCTCATCCTCCATCGTCCTCTCGGCTCTTCTCTCCTCCTCTTCCCTCTTCAAAGCCTTAGTCGGCCGGTGAGGGGTGCGGCCCACTGAGCGAACGCTGGATTTGGCCTATTGTGTCACAGCTTCAGGGGCGAGGGACATCTTGAACGCCTCAAGAAGATTAAATAGCAAAGCCCAGTCGGAAACAGAGAGAGAGTGAGAGGGCACGAGAGATGGAGGGAGAATAAAGAAGCAACGGCATATGGGTGGGACAGAGGGGGCTCGTGAATGAGCGAGAGCCGGTGCAGGGGAGGAAAGAGGAGGAATGTGAGAGCGCAGGGGAGTAAAAGAGGGATAATGAGTGAGGGAGGAAAGAGGAGATGAGGTAAAGGAGGAGAGGAAGAGAAACAGGGCCTCCCTGAATGAGGATTAGTACAGGCTCAGAGAAAGAAAGAGAGAGAGAGAGAGAGAGAGAAAGAAAGAGGGAAGGATAAGAGAAAAGAATGCATGGACAGCATTGAGAGAATGGAGAATCATGTGTGTGTGTGTGCGTGTGTGTGTGTGTGTGTGTGTTCAAATCACATAGACAGTGCATGATGTGAGGCACTTGACACAGCACCATTCTTGAATGTGTGTGTGTGTGTGTGTGCGTGTGCGTGTGCGTGCGCGTGCGCGTGCGTGCGCGTGCGTGTGTGTGCGTGTGTGTGTGTGTGTGTTCGTGCGCATGTATGCATGTGTGTGTGAATGCATGTGTACAAATTATGCATATCCCCAATTACTGAAAGAACACAAAGCCATGTAAGATTAGCTCCACTCCTTTACACTGTGATTTCTTTAAGAACATCCTATAGGAAGTCCATTATGGGTTTGATTGACAGGATGTATTTTATATATATATATATATATATATATTTATATTTTACCTTATTGCTAGGTTCACCAATTGTCCTTTCTTGGACCACTTTTATTAAGTACTAATTACCACATACCAGAACACACCCAACATGACCTACTGTTTTGAAGATGCTCTGACTCAATAATCTAACTACAAAATGTGTCAGATAGATTCCTTACATTTGCCTACATTTTTCCTGCTTCCAACACATCAACTTCAGGAAAGAACTGCTTATTTCATCTTCATGCATAATGACATACCTGAATACCCCATCAACTACTGGGTGAGGGGGCCTATCTTTTAGGCTCTGTCTGGAACATGGCCACCATCCTGAAACCTGCCATATTGGATCAAGACCAGGTTTTCTAATGGGAAGGTGGTCATGTGTCCATTGTAATGAGATCATTATTACTCATTATTCAATCGCTGTTATCCACTTGTCAGTGGTTTTAATATTAAAATGTTAATGATTGATGTATATATAATTAATCGATGCAGAATCGTGAATCTTTTCAATGATGGCGAATGTATAAAGAAGTGTAATGTTTTACTAATAGAACTTTTTACTTAAGTCTGTCTCATCCTCACAGGTCTAACTGGGGTGATGGGGTGATATTTAGTCTTGCAGGTTGTCCATTACAGGCTCAGTGTTGCACAATTCTTAATTTTGATTGGTCAGATTAACTGATGATTAATATTTCTACAATTGCAGAAATGACCAGATTTGTTGTAATAATAGTAATAACAATAATAATAATAATAATAATAACAATTATTATTATTATTATTATTATTGTTATT
>JAOVVF010000025.1:5568950-5580892 GCA_028565595.1 Duopalatinus emarginatus | reverse complement strand
ATAGAAATGCACAATAGGAACACAACAATATGCAAAGAACAAGCATTTGTTGAAACAAAAGTCAAACAAAATAGCCTGATATCAAGACACAACTGAGACAAACAACACATACATGATCATATATTGTATGTTAACCTACCTGAATCTTTCTGTCTGATTTTTTTAACATTAACACCACAAACCCACTGACTGGTGAAGTGAACAGGATTGATTATCTCAATAACAGTGGTATCTCTCAAGGGGTGAGAAATATTAGAGAGCAAGTGAACAGTCAGTCTTTGAAGTTGATTTGTTGGATGGAGAATGGAGAAAATGGGCAAGTGTAAGAATCTGAGTGACTTCGACTAGAACCAGGTTGTCATAGCAGGACCACTGGGTCAGTACATGACCGAAACTGCAGGCCTTGAGAGGTGTTCATGGGATACAGCAGTTAGTACCTACTAAATGTGGTCCAAGGAAAGACAACTAGTGAACCAGTGACAGGGTCATGGGTGTACATGTGAGGATAGACCAGCTAGTCTGATCCCTCAGAAGATCTACAGAAGGATCTATTGTTCATGTGTTGGTGCCAGATACCACAGCACACCCAGGTAGGTGATGACTGGTGAAGAACTGCAAGTCTGACATGTTGAGGCATGGAGTTTAACAGCCAAGACATTAGCAACAGATCCTTCTGTCAATCTTGTGTAGTATCAGACCAGACAGACTACCCTTCATCTCCCTCAAACAAGTGAGCCTTGGGCACCCATGACTCTGTGTCACCTATTATCCTTCCTTGGACCACTATTGGTAGACACTGCACACCAGAAACGCTCCACAGGGTGCTCTGATTCAGTCGTCTAACCATCACAATTTGGCCCTAGTCAAAGTTCAGATCCTTTTCTTTACACTTGCCCATTTTTTCCTGTTTCCAACACAAATGCTGCCTAATTTATCCCACCCTATGCCACTGTAACTAAAAATCCGATCTCAGTTATTCTGACGAAAAGACCAAATTGTGATGGTTAGACGACTGAATCAGAGCACCCCTAAAACAGCAGGTCTTGTTGGGTGTTCCCTGTATGCAGCAGTTAGTACCTACCAAAAACAGTTGAAGGACTGGCCAGATACCACAGTACACCTTCAGGGGTCTTCTGGAGTCCATACATTTATGAATCAGAAATATATATTGTATGATTTGTGTTTGCTGTTAAGCAGCTCTGGAGTATCAGTGAGCCCGAACAGAACATAAGGTTTAACATGTCTAACCGTTTAGACCCATTAGCGCCACATTTTTTGTAAAATGCAGAAATTACAAGAAGTAAAAGTAATTCTAGGTTTTCCATTTCAGGTTGACTTCTGCGGTTCGGATTAACATAAACGTGATTACTCCAGAAATGAAGGAAATGAAAGCTTTTTTGTAATCTCTGAACTACGATGGGTTACATGAACACAAACTGTGTTCTGAGTCTTTAAAGAAGGCATTGAGAGGAAGAAATCAATCAGGTCTGTGCTCTTAGAGAGTGAATAGGGCACATTCTGTTAGAAAGGATGGCCTAAGCTTCAACAAGGGGCCTATGAAACACACAGAGACACAGAGACATACAGAGAGATACAGACAGAGAGAGAGAGAGAGAGAGAGAGAGAGAGAGAGAGAGAGAGAGAGAGACCACCCCAAACTGGCATGACTGCCCTGGAATTTAGCATAACCACAAAAACTCAAGGGTCTTCCCTCAGGTGGATCCTAAAAACACAGAGACGTATGGAGGAGTGCTGACTGGTGTGCTTTAAACAGGAACACATTTCTAGGAAACCTCCAGCCTCGACTATTTTTCAATCTTTTGATCGCGGGAACATTTCCCCAACTCATATAAAACTGGTCTCAAAGGAAAGACGAGAGTTGACCTTATTTACGCAGCTTAAATTCTAATTTCAGTGTGTGTGTGTGTGTGTGTGTGTGTGTGTGAGTGAGAGAGAGAGAGAGAGAGAGAGAGAGAGAGAGAGATGCACTCAAACACACACTGAAGTACCAGAAGAACTGATACAACAGTCTTATACTTGGCAGGTCCCCTACTGGGCATGAACTTCACAAGCCTGTGGAAATACTCTGTAAGCAATGAACACTATACTTCCTCCAGAACAGTCCACAATTTTGTTGTAATCTAAGGTGTAGGATGTGTCCAGTAACGTTCAGATCTGGTGAATTGCAAAACCCCAAACTCAGGTAAATGTTCCTCTAACCATACTTTGGCGACTCTAGGCGTGTGTGGTGGTGCATTGTCCTGTTGGAAGAAGCCAAACCCATCACAGAATGAATGCAGGACATGAACTTGTGTAACTTGTCAGAACAGAGACACACACAGTGTTCACCTGACAGAGATTTGTAGATGTACCAGGGGCCACATGGAATGCCAGCTAAACAAACCCCATACCATTATGAAGCCACCACCAATCTGTACCAATTTTTCTGGTACTTCAGTGTACACATACACTCACACACATGCACTCATACACATGCACTTACAGACATGCACTTATACACATGCACTCACAGACATGCGATCATGCATACACACACACACACACACACACTATTCTAGTTTATATTCTTTTTATTGTCAGGCTTCTGTGTGTACATTTATTTCTATTTTATTCACTTCTGTAGTTATTTTCTCATTTGTCTGGTCAGTCAATATTTGTTAATAAAACAACCTTTGAGAAAGAGAAAGAGAGGGGTGGGGGGGTCTTGATGTATTTCTTTAACCTCACATTTCCTATAGAGAATGTTTGGGGTGGAAATTGCGCGTTACCTCCAGAGTATCAGTACCTCCTCAAAAACCTTGTACCTCCCGGGAGCGATTAGAGCGAAAAAAGCACTTCAACACAACCTCTGTCCATTGTGAACATGAGCCCCTTTCTCAAGACTGCTGCCGCCACATGCCCCATATATCAGCGCTCCCCTTTTTCCGCAGATGCGAAAGTACACATCAGCATCACAGAGAAATTATTGTGAGTTCGGCCTTTAGAGCTAATCCCGACCTGGGTCTGAACTCCAGGGTTAGAAAACGGTTGAGTTCGGTGTGTATGCACCTCCCAGTGACAGTGCATGCACGGTCAGAGACATCAAACAGCCATAATAATGACAGCGGGTTTCCTGTATACTGACAGGTATTTCCTGTGCTCCTGTAATGAACACACGTATGCACCTTGGAGGGATTTTACAGTGAACCCATACATAGTTTTAGGTTCCATCTGTGTGTGTGTGTCTGTGTGTGTGTCTGTGTGCAGCCACCCGCCTCAACATGTGCTTCTGATAAGCAAACGTAGATCAGAATTTCAAATAAAAGTAATGGTAAGCAGACCGAGTCGGTGCTGTTCTGGCGGGGGAAAGATTCCTAAGCGCTGAGCTACAAGGAAAAGGAAGATTAAAAATATCCCAGGTTGATGGCCGGGATCCAAACGTGCGAAGCGGTAGAAAGGCAAGGGGGCGGATGGGAGGGTACTACAGGGGTGTCCCAGGCATTTAGGCTCCCATTTCCAACATCTCCCATGATTACTGGGCCTGGAAAACAGTAGCAGGTGCTACCGCCAGCAAATCACAGTGACATTTCAAATGCAGGGGTTTTGGCACACAGACACAATGATTAATGATTCGTATTATCCCTACAGAGTACAAACACACCACATACGGCACTAAAAAATATACACGTGCCTCGTCCGGCAGGATTAATGGAACGAGTAGGAAATCCTTTCAACTCCAGTCACTTCTCCTCCTCTCTGTGTCAGTAACAGTGTGTAAACTCACACATATGAGGACAATCAAGCAGTGCACCAGTCTCTTTTTATCTTCCTGAGTGGATATTTATTTCTTTCCCTAACATTCTGCACCTCAGAGTGTGACTTAATGGTAATGTCAAATGGGTGTACTCACACTCCCTCTCACAAGCTGACAGTGAAAGAGCTGTTGTTGATGTCTTTAACTCTATATATACGGGAGGAAACAAACAACTTGAAGAATACTGAATAGAAACTGAATAGAAAGATATAGGAAGTCCATAAAGCCAAAGATGGTAGTAACATGTCGTTCTAGATGCTCAGGCTGCTCAACATGCCCCTTTAGTAGGTAGACACACCCCTCTTGTTGTTTGGCATGCCCCCTTGTTTGCTTGACATGCCCCTCAGTTTCTTTGACATGCCCTTCCTGTTGCTTGACACATCCCTTTTTTTTTTTTTGGCATGCCCCTTTGGTTGCTTGACATGCCCCTCAGGTTGTTTGACAAGCCCTTTAGTTTAACACACCTCTCTGTTTGTTTAACACCCCTTTACGGTTGCTTGACACACCCTTCCGGTGGGTTGACATGCCTCTCAGGTTACCTGACATGCCCCATAGGATGCTTGACACAACCCCTCTTTTTTAACATGCCCCTTCTGTTGGTTGACACGCCCCTCAGGTCGCTCAACATACCCCTCCGATTGCTTGAAACACCTATTCGGATGTTTCACATGCCCCTTAGGTTATTTGACATGTCCCTCGGATTGCTTGACACACCCCTTCAGGCTGGTTGGCACAGCCCTCTGATTGCTTGCTAAACGGTAAATTTTTAACCTTAATTACATTTTGATTTCTTCATTTCAAATCCTTTGTAGTGGTGCACGATTACTAAAATACTTACGGACCTGACTGTTTATGTCATTTCTGTTATGTGTAAAATATTTGAAATGTGTAACAGGTCAATTGGCTTGTTATTATTGCTCATCAACAATCACCATGTCATGGAAATGGAGCACTTTTAATAACAAACATAGTCCCAAAGCAGTTTCACAAAAATATCCCTAATGAGAAGTCGGAGGTGACAGTTGCAAGGAAAAACTTTGTTTTCCTTGCTTTAGACTGTCCATGTGGGTTCATCCTCAGAAGCAGTCAGTGATGGTCAGATCATGAGACCCCAAACAGAAGTAGAGTGTCAGGGTGGATCAGGCAGGTGGTTCAGATTGCAGAAGGAATCTGGGATCAGGATCAGTGGTATCTCATAGTGCCTCAGGCAGAGCAGAGTATTAGGTGAAGAGAGAGGGTAGAGAAATAATCAGATATACATGATCATGATCATGTTCTGATCCAGTAGTCCTGTGTTCCTGTGGTTCTAACACCATCAACCTCACTTATCCTTTGAATAAGTATGGGGACAAGTACTCAGGATACTCAGTACTCTGATTACAGGCTGCACCACATTTACCATGCCAGTGAGAGGGTCAGACCCCCCCCTTCCCCCACACACACACACACACACACATACACACACAAATACACATATATAAGCCCACAGAAGTAACAGGAGTCTCCACAACAGAGATGTTTAGGATGTTTTATCGACACATGGGACCAGACAAGGCTACTTCCCAGCAGGCCTGATTTCATTTCACTATACACACGTGCACATGAGTGCATGTGTGTGTGTAACTGTATACGTCCTGAAGTGAAGGCGATCGATAGGTGAAAATGATCGGGGGGAAGCTTCGGCTTGTCTAGCACGGCCAAGGTCTGAGCTCTGTCCGTCTGTTCATGTTGACCTCCACAACCCAGAAGACATCTGGCGCTCATTTCTCTCCTCTGACCCTCTGACCGATGACTTCAGAACGTCCATGTTTAAGAAAGCACACGCTTCCATTCACAGCTCTGTTGATGCTGTGTTCTTCTTATTAAACTATATTCAAACTGTATGAATATGTATAGATATATGTGTCTATATACACGGTAGTATATGCACTGCCTGGTCTAAAGAGCAGTATATTAAGGTTTTGTCTGTGAACAATGATCTGATTCATGTCCATGCCAGAGCGTGTTGGCTTTAACCATCCTGGTAACACTAGAGTATATGGATGAATGAAGATTCTTTGAAAACCTGAAACCAGAACTTCTACACTTTACACATGACAGACCAGGAAGCATGTGGTGCCTTACTCACCTTTGACCCTAGACCCATTATAGAGGCTTCTTTTTCCCCCTGGTTATATGTGGGCACCCGTTCAGTCAAAACCACTTCTTTGGTCATGAACATTCCTGTCAACAAAGTTCAGTGACCTCTTCTGACTCTGTGGATTGACCATGGAGTTGGCTGTGCAAATGGATGCTTTTAAAATACAGGCATGTGTGTGACTTCCCGTTCCCACATTTAAAAGATCTACTCTAGATATTCTAGATTGTAAATACATTATCTTGCAATTTACAATATTGTCTAATAAACTGTCATGAATCTTACTTAAGACAGAGACAGACTGGACGCAACCGCACGGCAGACAATCCTAATATTTTAAATAAAAGGGTAAACATGGGCATGCAGGGTCAGTTGGTCAAGACTAGAGGATAAAATCAGAAAACAAAGAAGACTTTGCAAAAACTAAAAGTCCAGAGTCAAGGTCCTAGCTGGACAATAGACATAGTTTGTCCATCTTTATATACCCCATACATGCAGTGAAACAAACACATACACACTGGTGAACACTAGGGGGCAGTGAGCCCACATGCCCAGAGCAGTAGGCAGTCCCTTATCCAATTTGGTAATTAGGTGCCTTGCTCAAGGGCACTTCAGTTGAGTCTTGTTGGTTGCAGGGCTTGAACCTGGTTCCTTCTGGTCTAAAGGCTGTTTCCTTAACCACAAGCCTATGGCTGCCCCAAGGAAGAAACCTTGATAGGAACCATAAGAACCTGATTTCTTTCTGGGTGACATATAGATGGATTATACAGGCATATTATATGGCCAGTTGTGGCTTAGCTGGTTTACCGATCAGAAGGTCATGGGTTCAAACCACAGCACTGCCAAGGTGCCAATGTTGGGCCCTAAAGCAAGGCTCTAAACCCTCTATACAGGTGCAGAAATCTATAAAAAATAAACAGTACTGATTGTATTGAAAGGTTCCTGGGACGAGCTCTGGACAGCAGCCACTTTACAACACAAAGATAATAAAAGAGTATGCAGAAGAGTAAAAGTAGATGGCTGGAATGCTTTTCTTGTTTTAGCGAACATGTGAAGGAATGCAAACGTGAATACAAATAATCAGTCAGACCACAAGTAATAGTGATTAATCACTGGGTGAGGATGAAAGCTAAGTGCATCAAGGTTAAGTCTTTAAAAATCCATCGCTCACGTTTACCGTGATTACTCGCCACTTCTCGATGTGTTCTTTAGATTCCCAGTGCTTACTCCAACTCCAACTTGGACGTGTTAACTAGTGTCTGTCGCTTACAAGTAAGGAAGGAAGGACAGAAAAAAACAAATAGGTCTCTTCATAGAGCAATAGTACAGACAGGCAAAGATTAAAAATCAATTAACAGGTAACTAAATATGACCTTGAAGAGTCCATGTGTGTATCTTATACGTTTTCAGTCTAGGAATTCAGGCAGGAATGTTACAACTACATACCGAGATAGTATATCAGAAATTATAAAAAAGCCTATAGTAAACTATATAAAATAGGGTTGTGATATTTAGCTTAATTTTTATTTACATAGCACTTTTAACAGTGGACATTCTCCCAAAACAGCTTTACAGAATTTTAAAACATGTGTTGTGGAATAGGATGTTATACGCTTAATTCAGAGGAAAGGAAGAACGTCACAATGTGTCTGATTAAAACACGTAAGCAGGAGGTCACAGTTCTTTATTTGCCACATACCAAGCAGCAGATGTTTAATAGTAACTGTTAGCTGATGAATGGATTTTAAATAGAAATAGTAGAACAAGATATGATAGTAGAGGCTGGTGTTACCATGGTAGGAGCAGGATACCATTAAGAGAGAAGCTGGATAGGCAAAACAGGAATAGGATAGTGGTGCGAATCTCTCAGTGTCTGACAATTTAATTCGATTCTGAAAATACAATGTAAACAAATAAAACATTTATTTAAAACCATACTTTTAGGTTCCTTACTGTATCAAATCTTTTTGCATTACTTTATATTTATACCAAAAAATAGGATTGTGCATAAAACTCTGTAACGTCTGTAAACGACCAGTATTAGGTTAGCTTAGCGGCCTGTCTTTTTCTTAAATAATAATAATAAAAAAAATCTATCAATTAACAAATAATTCATATATTTCAAAATATAATAAGTGGGCAATAAGTAAACCTAGACTCCAGTCCACCACAGTGCATTAACCTTTAACTGAAAATAAAATAAAGACTTTAAAGTCATAGTGCATTACTGCATTTATATTTTATATAATTTTGTCAGAATGGAGTCGGTTAGCTAACTAGCTTGTTGTACGGTCACCGAGTGGACACGTAATGCAATATGTAGTACACTCAGCATTAGGAGTGGCAAAAAATAAAACTTAGACGCATTTTAAAATCGATAGACACTAGATAGACTCAATAGCAAAGACACTTACTTAACACATCCCAACTTAATCTTAATCTAACCAAACAATCTACTATGCAACAGCCACATGACAAAAGAGCAAGAAATTGGCTTCCTGAACAGGTGCTTATAAATCCTAGGCTCCTCCTACTTCCTGACAGAGGGATTATGGGCAACAGAGTTCAACCTAGGACCTAGGACCTAGGACTGAAGTCTAATTTAATTAAGTTTATCAATTGTTCATTCATGGACATTTGACTAATGCAGAGTAAAACTGTTCAGTTCTAGTTTTTTGCAATGGCTGTGTATATCAGTAACAATGCAAAGTACGTTTAGACTGTCCATGTGGGTTCGTTCTTAGCAGCTGCGAGTTATGTTCTGTTCATGAGAAAGTAGGGCATTAGGGTGGAACGGGCAGGTCAAGAGAGCGGACAAAATCAGGGTCAATGGTGTCTCAAGGTCAGGATCATAGAGGATACAGAGGCCACCGTGGGAACACTGGGCATGAGGTGAGAACACCTGCTAGATGGGACACCAGTGCATCCTACAAGAAGTGTGTTGCTATAGAAAAGAAATCAACAATACTATTTTTTCAATTATATGTACAGTGTAGACACATTCCACAAACTCATCTGTCCTGAAGAAGTCAGAAACTATCTGACTGTTACAAAACATGGACACTCTGGAGACTCCTTCCATTAGTGCTTAAAGAAACCCATACATTCACCATATCTGCCATTACACATGTTCATGTGGACCATCCAATATAAAAGACCAAGTTACTATAGATCATTAAAATGAGCAAATTCATATTGTACTACACTGCAAAAAAACTGGCGAATTGTTGTCCACCAGCGTATATATGAAGCAACAGACGTCTATAGAAGCTTCATAATGGTAAGGGGTTTGTGTAGCTGGCATTTAGTGGAACCCCTGGTATGTCTACAAATGACACTATGATGTGTGCCTTCTTTCTGAGTTCCACCTGTTTATGTTTTGCATCTATTCTGATACCTTTGGTCTTTACCAACAGGACACTGCACCGACACACACATCTAGAGATGCCAAATTATGGAACAAAAGTCTGGGGTTTTGCCATTCCCATCAAGTCACCAGATCTTGTGTTCATTGCCAAGCTCATAGAGTCCATGTCCCTCATATTTATGCAGTATTTGATTTATTTACACCAGGCCTTTTTTTATGTATACCAGTTTTTCTGGTATATTGGGATAACACTAAGCAATTAGATGATTTTCTAATAGATTTTGATTCAAACATCCGTAAGTGATGCTTGTAATTTGGTTCTCTTTATTTTATTGTTGTGTAAATGCAAAGAATTGGACTTGTTTTGGAACATGCAATGACACACTGATCTACATTTGGCTCACACCAGTATATAATAAGACACACCAGTGGCTTGATACAAAGCACTGATGTTAAATTAGTTACAGTGAGATTAGATAAATCACAGAAGCTCTCAGCTAAAAAGCGTAATGTGTGTAAATGTGTCCTCGTGGGAACCGAGAACTAAAACAGGTCAAAGTTCCTGAGTTTTTGGATGATTTGTGGTATGGCAGATGAAGCTACGGTCATGCAGAGAAGGATTTTGAAGCACAATAAACAGACAGTGAGGGCTACAGGATAGAGTATTCTCTCCAGGGTTTTAAACAATACATCAAACTAAGTGCAATATTCATCAGTAGAAATCAAACTTACATTTACTCTAATTGAAAATGACCTTCAGTGGAGTGGATGCCAATAATAATGATCTTTTGATCAATAATAACATAATTCGATGGCAACGATGGATGGAATCATTCAGTGGATGAAACTACTGAGTCACTGAGTGAGCTCTACATAAATCTGGGGTAAACCCTTTGATTTGTACATAATAAACAAGCCAGAAACAACAGTGGCAAGAAAAACTCTTTAAAATGAGGAAGAATAAGGAAGAAAGGCTAAAACAGGGCATCAAATTAATTTGGCATTGAATTATGTTACTATTGATCAAAAAATCATTATTATTGGCATCCACTCAACTGAAGGTCATTTTATAATGAGAGTGAATGTAAGTTTGATTTCTACTGATGAATATTGCACTTAGTTTAATGATCGATGATTTGATTAAGGCTAACAACAGATGAGGCTCTTTTTGATGACTAACTGTGATTAGTCATCAAAAACTGCTAGAAATGTTTTTTTCTTTTAACATTAACACCACCTGCTAGTCAGTGAGCCTGTGGTGTCCATGACCCTGTCTCTGGATTGGGTAGTCCTTCCTTGAAACACCGTACAAGACCTGCTGTTTCCCAAGAAGTCACTCAGATTCTTACACTTGCCCATCTTTCCTACTTTCAACACATCTTCTTTGAGAACTGACTGTTCACTTGCTGTCTAATATATCCCACCCACTAACAGGTGCCACTGTAACGCATGTTTTTTTTAGTGGTTTTAATGTTATTTAAATACAATTATAATAATAGTTTATGTCATATAAGTATTTTATTTGAATAATATTCAAGTGAAGTATAAATACCCTAAAATAATATGTAAGTATAGTAATAAAGTATAAGTACTCCTCGGTTTTGATTTTAGGTTGGTTATTAATCTTTCTGACTAATAAAATTATTTTCCCACCAGTGAAACCATAAAATATAACAATTATTCATATATATCTCAGTTCAAACCTCCAGTTATTATACAACATGTACCAACAAAGACCAGCCTGACCACCAGTGAAGCTCACTGAAAACACTGACCCATCACTAAACTGAAACTGAACTGCTGACCCCTGCTCTAAACTCTCCTGAGTACTCTGTGTTACCATATGCCATGTGTGTGTGAGTGGGTGAGAAAATGGCTGTCATAACTCGCACACAGGCTCTGACCCAGGTGTCTGGCTGTTTGAACCACTGCCATAACATATCATGAGTGCTAACAAGTGAGCATTGCTCTGGGGCCCATCAGGGCTCCGTTTCCATTGGCACAACACTCTAATAATAGCCCACTACACTCACAAGCACCACTCCAAACCTCTTATGCCACCAAAACATAAGGGCTTGGATGCGCTAAAAAAGACTTGACAAGTGTGGGGGAGAGATTAAGAAACAGGGTTACGAAATAAACCCATCCTGTGGATCAGATCCACAGAGGAGTCTGTGATATATGTTGCATATGAATCATTTTGAGATGGTTGTAATTGACTTCACTGATTACCTGATGATTCATTTCACTGGTGTATCAGAACGACCTAATCAATATAGATCATGACAGATAAACCCCAACATCTGATTTATACCACCGTACTGATCAGGGTTCGATTCTGAGATTCTGGTCAGAAATTCTTAATACATTTATTTGTAATCCAGAGGTGATGGTGAAAAGGAAAAATTCCCTGAGAAATCATGAGCAATGCGCAAAAACACAAAAGGAAAACGACCGAACGACAATTATAAATAATCGCTTCTATAACTGGGTGCTATATAGAAGTCTGATTTGACGACCTGGTCTAGAGTAAAAAAGGCTTAAAGCCATTTACACTCTCTCTCTCTACATCTCTCTCTCTCTCTCTCTCTCTCTCTCTCTCTCTATATATATATATATATATA
>JAOVVF010000025.1:5550443-5565692 GCA_028565595.1 Duopalatinus emarginatus | reverse complement strand
ATGATGATGATAATAATGATGATGATAATAATAATAATAATAATAATAAAATTGGTGATGATGATGATAATAATGATGATAATAATAATAATAATAATAATAGTTGTTTCAGTTATAATAACCCCTTTTCCTATCACATACACTCATGTCTCCTCTAAACCCTGTGTGTGTGTGTGTGTGTGTGTGTGTGTGTGTGTGTGTGTGTGTGTGTGTAGCCCAGCTCCTCTCCTCTCACCCTCACATCACTTCTGTACTGTAGTGTCTTAATCTTAACCATATGCGTTACAGAGCGCGCGCTTGTCTCTCCGCCACGGGCCGCCGCTGACCCCTGCAGCTTCACACGGCGGCGCGTGAACGGAGATCGCCTCACCAGGCTGCCCGGGACGGAGCCGCGAGCGCCTTTTTAACACGGTGATTAATCACCCCAAACCGACCGAGCACACACACTCACACTCACAAAAAGACACACATACACTCACAGAAACACACACACACAAACACACCGGGCGCTTTGTGTCAGAGAGCGCGAGCAAACTCTGAGCGCGCGCCGTGGAGGCCGCGTGAAAGGCACACATTGTGCCGCTGTTTGGATAAGAGCGCCTCGGATTTCCGGTTCAGTAGACTTCACTGCGCGCGCCGACACACAACCGCCTTCTTCTGCTCGAGACCGACCGCTGAGCGCTCGCGCCATCTGCTGGACACGTGGGTGGAGGACTCCAGTAACTATAGCAGCTAATAACACCAGCACCAGGGTTTAATGTGAAAACGGTTTGGGACACGGCCTCTGTGCGATTAAGACAAAAGTATTCGGACACCTACACATTACACCTACATTGGGGGAAGCCGTAGACTTCATGTTACCAGAAGGTCCCAGGTTCGAGCCCCACAACCGCCAAGACTCGACTGAAGTGCCCTTGAGCAAGGCACCTAACCCCCAACTGCTCCCTGTGTGCTCACTGCCCCCTAGTGTTCACTAGTGTGCATGTGTGTGTTTCATTGCACAGATGGGTCAAATACAGAGGTTAAATCCACTGTATGGTGGACAAAAGGGTTCTCACTTTCACCTATAGGATCATTTATGACGTCCCATTCTAAATGCACAGGTATTAATATGAAGTTGGTCCTCTTTTTGCATCTATAACAGCTCCAACTCAAGATGCTTAAACAGAAAAGGACCTTCATCAAACCATCCCCACAAAGATTGGCAGCCATGGTCTAGTGGTTAGGGAACCGGTCTTGTGACCGGAAGGTTGTGGGTTTGATCCCTGCCTAGGGCAAGACATGACTGAGGTGCCCTTGAGCAAGGCATCTAACTCCCCAACTGCTCCCTGGGCGCTGTGGTTTGGGGCTGCCCCCTGCTCCGGGCAAGTGTCTACACTGCCCCCTAGTGTTCACTGGTGTGTGTGTGTTTCACTGCACGGATGGGTTAAACACAGTAGGCAAATAGTCCACTTTCATCTTCATTACAATTGTCCAGAATGTCTTAGTGTGATGAAATGTTCATATTGTCCTTTACTGGAACTATGGGGATTAGTCCAACCCCTGAAAAAAAAACCAAAAACATAACATTATTTGTCCGCCACCAAACACTGCAGTCAGCACAATGCAGTCAGGCAGGTAACGTTTTCCTGGGATCCGCCAAACCCAGACTCGTCCATCAGACTGCCAGATACAGAAGCGAAACATGTTTCCACTGCTCCAGAGTCCAGTGGTGGTGTGCTTTACATCTGATACTTGACATTGGACTTAGTGACATTGGTGATGTAAGGCTTGCATGCAGCTGCTTGGCCATGGAAATCCATGCCCTGAAGCACAGTTTTTGTGCTGATGTTAATGCCAGAGAGGTTTGGAACCTCAGCAGAGCATTGGTGACTTATACACTATACCTCTCAGCACTCAGCAACACAGCTCTGTAACTTTATTTCATGTCACACTTTATAGCTGACTGAGTAAGTCGATTAACATTATCTAGGGCAGTGGTAGCTCAGTGGTTAAGAAGTTGGACTTCTAATCAGAGGATCAGGAGTTCGAACCCCACTACCAAGCTGCCAATGTTGGGCCCTTGAGCAAGACCCTTAACCCTCAACTGCTCAGTTGTATAAATGTAAGAGCGTCTGCCAAATGCCATAAATGTAAATAAGTTTATTAAAAGAATCGAATCTTTGAATCAAAAGACAGACAGTTTATGCATGACTTTGTTGGTATGTATTTGCTGACTTGATTCTTCCAAGCAAACCCTATGAACAAATTCTTCAAAGTGAGTCAATCAACATTAGTTATGAAGAATCAAATCCTTGAACCAAATGGCTTCACCCTAAACTGCACGACTAAGACTAAAACAGTTTGAGACAGATTATGCATGACTATGGACGTATGTGTGTAGGTATTTACTGACTCAATTCTTCCAAACAAATCCTTTTAAGGATATATCTACATTATGCATCATAGGCAGCATGTGTGCTACACAACTCCAGGGATCTGGGGTTCTGGGTTCAAGCCTGTCTGTGAGGAGTTTGGTGCTTGTGTCTGTCTGGGTTTTCACCAGGTGCTCTGGTTTCCTCCAGCCTCCCAAAAACATTTGTGTGAATTGATGTGTATCCTGGAGGGTTTTTCCTGGCTTTGCACCCAGTGATTTCGGTAGGCTCTGGACAAACCACAATCCTGACCGACTAAGCAGATAAGAAAATGACTGGCTGACTGGTTTTGTCGCAAAGTGCACTCTTCAGCAAGCAAAGCCGAAAACGGTTTGGGATACAGTATGTATATATGTATGTATGTATTTACTGACTCTTCTAAACAAATATCCATTGAAATGAATCAGTTCACAGGTGATTTAATTGATTTTTCACGGATTTACTCCTAGTCACATAAAAACACAGTGAGAGCTATAGACAAACATATAAGGCATTTATCTGCTTTTAATTCTGTGTATAAAAAAGTGGCAAGTTTTCCAAAAAAAAAAAAAAAACGTGTAACTTTGCAGCCAAACTGTAGCAGCCAGGAGTCCTTCAGGTCAGTAATCAAAACGAGCAACCTGCCACTTGTCACACATCCCAGCCACACACGAAGAGCCAGATACCCCACTGGCTGAGTGCCTACGCTTTGAGGATCAGCCAGCCACGGCGCAGCGCTTCATTCCCTCTCCCCGTGCAGGCTATAGGGTTCGAATGGCATCTCAGGGTGATGAGTCTATCATGCGGCGTTCAAGTGGTCATGGCTGAAATGAAACAGGATTAAACCATTGGAGCGACTGAGCTCCTGCTGGTTCATGGCATGAAGCTGTCGCAAAGAGCGCCATATTGCATCCACAGTGCACAAAGGCGTTCATGCGCGAAAGGTTTTAGAGGGCAAAGTGTAATGCTTAGACTTTTGAGAGTTTTAGCGTTAAGGAAGATTTCATGGTGGATGCATTATTTAAGAAAATAAGATGAAGTGCCAGAAAAAAAACTGGTATAGACGAGCCAAAATACATAGCCTTGTGGTGGCTCCATAATGGTATTGGGTTTGTTTAGCTGGAATTCCATGGGACCCCTGGTACATCTACAAATATCTCTGAC
This sequence comes from Duopalatinus emarginatus, assembly GCA_028565595.1. Lineage (NCBI taxonomy): Eukaryota > Metazoa > Chordata > Actinopteri > Siluriformes > Pimelodidae > Duopalatinus > Duopalatinus emarginatus. The sequence continues at coordinate 5,562,135 of JAOVVF010000025.1, read as the reverse complement.
GATTCTGATTTCTGACGCATTACACCAGTTCATGTCCTGCATTCATTTTGATGGGTTTGGACAACAAAATTGTGGACCATTCTGCAGGAAGTAAGGTGTTAATTGTCTTTGCAGTGTATTTCACAAGCTTGTGAAGTCCATGCCCTGTGGGGGACCCTACCAACTACTAGACTGGCATACACTTCTGTGTACATTCCATACTTAAGAACATTTCTGTCTCACATCTCCAGGGTCCTGGGTTTGATTCTGGTGTCCTTGTGGGTATCTTCTGGGTTGTCTGGTTTGCTTGCATCTTCCAGAAACATGCCAGAATGACAGCTAGCCCCTAGGGGTGAACAAGTACCTGAAATTTGCAATGGACTGACATCCACTGACAGGGTGTACTGCATCACACCCTGAGTATTCTGGGATGGGCTTTATATCCAATGTGACCCTGACTAAGATATAGTGATAGAGCCAGAGAGAGAGAAAGAGAAGTGTGAACAGGTGATATGGTGAAAAAAATGACAGGAATGATGACTTTTCAGGTCTACAATTAACAACTGATGGGATCAGTTGTTAATTGTAGACCTGAAAAGTCATCATTCTTGTCATTTTTTATGCTCTACTTTCTGCTCTGCTCTAGATTTCTCTATAATAACCATGACAGGAATTGGGTCAGCTAATGGTGAAATGGTGCACTTGATTAATTTCTTCAGTAGGCTTTGTCGTGGGTATTATTACGCCACCATTTCCACACTGCCACAAGCAAACTACAGACGACCTTTGGGATTTAATCATCTGTCTAGCTATCAGAGACACGACAAAATCGCCCTAGTTATGTGATTGGTTTTGGCTGCCTACTAAGTGAGATTTCACAACCACCAGATTAAAAAGCATCTCCACTTTAAATCAGGCATTTTTGAAGAACTACCCATCGCTAACTAACATTAACTAACCATGCGAGCAATGCCGAAGTGAAGTTGAGGTTTTAGTAGCTTGCCAGGTTTGTTAGCTCGTGTTAGTTGAAGATCATACTAGCTACACTATATGGACGAAAGTATTGGGACACCTACAGGATCTTTTACAATGTCCTTTTCTAAATCCGTAGGCATTCATATGGTGTTGGTCCTTCCATTACAGATAACAGCTCCCACTCTTCTGGGAAGGCTTTCTACAAGATTTTAGCCCATTCATCCAGAAGATCATTTGTGATGTCAGACACTGATGATGGACGAGAGGACCAGGCTCGCACTCTATCTATATCCAAATAAAGATCCTATAGGAACCTTAATTCTAATGGGTTCTTTGAGAAACTATATGGAGGAATCCCAGAAGTTCCTCCAGGCACCTCTGTGAGCATTGAAGAACATTTGAGTTCCTGGAGGAGCCACTAGGTTCTTGGAGTAATTTATAAGGTTTTTCAATGAACTACAAATTTTTACAGTGTAGTTCATCCCAAAGGTGTTTGATGAGGTTGAGGTCAAGGTTCGTTGTAGGTCAGTTAAGTTCTTCCACTATGCCACACATTCAATTGTCTAAAATGTTCTGTTATGCTGAAGCATTACAATTTCCCTTTACTGGAAGTAAGGAGTCTAGACCACCCCTGATAAACAGCCCCATAGCATTACCTGTCCTCTACTAAATTTACATCTGGCACATTCTTCTGGCATTAACCAAACTCAGACTCGTTCACCAGACTTCCAGCTAGAGAAGTGTGATTCATTACCTATACAGTCCAGTGATGGCAGGCTTTACACTTACACTTTACACTGATGCCTGGTGATGCACGTTTCTGTTCAAAAATATACAAACCTAAAAAATGCTGCTGTAATTACAATGAATATCAATTGTTAAAAGTGTTATACAAATGTATATATAATCAACTGATTTGTTAAATCTCTCTAAAGACTCATCTGTTGAATCATAACGTAATTGTGAATACGAACTTAAGGAAGTTAATGGTAAGGTACACAGATATGCAAAATCTTACATTATTATTTGATGGTTCACCAACATCCAAATATGTTGGTGACGTGAACCTGGCCACTTGATGTAAATATCTTCTTTTTTAATCCCAGTACTGAGCACCCAACAACCTACAAGAGTTCCAGTAGGTAAGAGTCTAGACTCGTAGCTAAAGGATATAGAGCGTTAGTGCCATCAAGTGGTGGTGCTCGGTAGTGCTGTCCCATCTCAGCTTTTACTGGCTTTGCAGCATGGATTTACCAAACGCAAATAATGTCACCAGTTATGTTTTATAATGTAAACGCTAATCATTAGCGAGTTTAAAGTTCTATTTGTGACACTGTTAAATAGATTTATAAGTAATATTTCACAATTAATTGTATACTGCATATACAAAAGACCAGCAACATGAACACCATTCAGGGAACCAGCACAGCCATGAGATATATTACAGCAAAGATCTTTTTAATGGTCCCAAACATACCCACCAACTAAGAGTACACTCATGTAAAAGAAAAATGAAGATATGCCAAAAAAAAGGGGGGGAGAAAAAAAATTCAATCACATCTAGAGTTCCACTCAATCTTTAATCAAGACGGGCTTACAAATTTTCCAAAAAATCTGCAGTTTCAAAGGGCAAAAAATGGTAAAACTAACTCTTCCCCCTAATGAGGTTTTAAAAACCTGTTCAAGTGCGACTGAAAACGTCCTGAACATTTAAAGGCAGGTCTCTTTTTTTCATTTTAAAAAAGGGAGAGGAAGAGAAGAACAGAACAAGAAGAAAAAAAAAGAGAAAACCGCTGGCTTTGAAAGAGGAAGAACTTCCGCTGAGCCACAAGGACAACGATGACATCAACAATGACAACCCAGACTCCTCTGCCCCCAGTATTCTGTCAGGCTCCAGAAAGGAAAAAGGCTTAATAAAAAAAGCAAAAAAAAAAAAAAAAAGGGGGACGAAAAAAGGATAGAGGAGGAGAGAAAGAAATGGAGAATGGAATCAGCGAAAGTGAGCGGTGGTTCAGGATTGGCTGGCCCATTTGGGTCATGTGACGTCCTTCCCTGAGAGGGGGGCAGTGTGTCCTGGTCCGAGTCTGGGACGCTTTATAGGGCACCAGTCTCTGTGAGAGAGGGTGTGTGTGTGTGTGTGCGCGCGCGCGCGTGTGTTGTTTATTTTACCCCCCAGTACTTTTAGCTTTGTTGAAATTATTTTTTATTAAATCCTTTAAATCATTTTCCAAACCCATAGTTTCATCTCGCTCTCTTTCTGCTCCGAGTCTCTCTCTCGCTCTCTGCCTCCGATTGGCACTTGAACTCCCCGCATGGAGGCGTTCTTCTCTTCGCTCTGAGACCGATTCTTCTTCCCTCTTTCTTGCTCTCCCTTTTCTCTGTTTTCCGTACTGCAAACCCCTGCTTGGACTCCTGATGGGGGTTATGGGGGCAGCATTCATTCTTTTATCCATTCATTTGTTTATTCGTTCATATTGGTTGAATTCTGAGTTCTAGGCTGAGCGCTGAAATGAGTTTGTAGATAAAGGCTCCCTCAGAGCTTTACCGTGCCAGTTTGGGCAGGGGAGTGTTTTAGGAGCTCAGCTTTGATTTCTTGGAAAGCGGAGGGCTCTCCTCTTTATTGTCCGAATCTTCTTCATCCTCGTCGTCCTCGTCATCATCGGGGTAGTCCACAAGTCCCACCAAACCGCCCTGCAACAAGGTCATAAGCAAGCAGATATTTCAGCAGGGTTAGCATTACAGAAGCTGTACAGAAGTAGTAAAGCAGTCAGGAAGGAACATAAATCATAAATAATAAACGCTCCTGTGCTGCCATCAGTCAACCTGACATGATCATGTAATAGTAATTCACAGTCAGAGCTGTCTGCGTTCACATCGGCACATTACTTGCCATGGACACGTGTACACATCCGTGGACACATATACCGTTAAACCCCAGAATATCACCAGAGAGGGGATATGGCTAAAGTCCCACACACAAATTTCAAATCCCACAGACTACACAAGAAAAAAAAAAATCTTTCCCATTGTAGAATTATAAATACATTTTCATTACTTTCTCTAATGCTTAAAATCTCTTCTTGTTATTTGAGAGTGTATACTGAAGTACCAAAAAAATGTTGGTTTAGGTTTGTTTGTTTAGCTGGTATATCACGGGACCCCTGGTGCATCTACAAACGTATCTGACAGGTGAACACAGTGTGCGAGTGTCGTTTCTGATGAGTTACACTCGTCCATGTCCTGCATGCATTCTGATGGGTTTGGCCTCTTCCAACAGGACACCGTACCACCACACACATCCAGAGACGGCGAATTATGGTTAGAGGAACACTCATCTTAGTCTAGGGTTTTGACATATACACTCAAGCTTACAGATCTCACTGTTATCGAACACATCTGGGCTGTTACGCAACGCACTGTGGAACACAGAAATTCTACACCTCAGAATACAACAGAACTGTGGAGTGTTCTGCAGGAAGGGTGGAGAACCGATACATCAGTCTAACACTATGTATGTTCCACCTGAGGCATGGACTACACAAACTTGTGGAAATATTCTGTAGGCAATGAACACGTGATATGTCATATCCTTTATCCCTTATCCCTTATCTAGAGCGACTTACAAGGTTACTGGTATTACAGGTAGGCCAATGTAGTGTTAGGTGTAGTGTCCTTGCCCAAGCACCCTTATTGGTGTAGTACAGACTAGTCCTGGTTGCCTAGTCCTCGAATCGAACCCAGGTCCCTCACATGGGAGCCAATGATGTTACCACTGTACCACACCAACCACCATATCATAAGATAAGTAGACAGCTAAGTGTTAGACTTTACACTGTGAAGAACCTTTATCACAAGTTAAGCTAAATCATAAGTTAAATAAAATTTATCTAGTGTGTAGATCCTGTCACCGGATGTTTTCATTTTACTCAACACCTTTGACTAAAGAACTATTCTGGTATCCAGACAACACCCTTTATCACTGTTTGCTCCCAATGACCATATGGAGCCTCATGAGCAGGTTATAAATTTACTCTGATCTTCATAACAGTGAGAAGCACTTCATCATTTAACAAGATCTATTTTGCTATAAAGAATTACTGCGCACCAGGGGATCAGTTCGGCGGTTTTACTTTTTCAACTTTTACAATCACACTGATGAGTACAATAATGTTTTTATAATAATGTAACTATAATAACAGAGGCAGCAGCAGTTATGAAGTACTTAAAGTCATAAATAATATCTTCTGGTTTGGGCCACATCCCAATGTAAGTCTTTCCTTTTTACAATACATCACTGTATAAATAAAATTGTCACATCAGTACAGAACTAAGCGAGACTAAGTCAGTAGTCTACCTTTGTGGTGACAGCTGCCGTAGGCGGAGAGTTCCTGGACCCCGTGCCAGGAGATCCCGGTGAACCGGGCGAGCCCGGATGCAGTGAGGCTGTGGGAGGTGAAGACAGACTGGGTTTGGTCGAGCTGGTGAAGGACAGCTTAAAACTGGGGCTCTGTCTCCCGGACAAGCTTGATTTCCCCGACAAAACCTCTTTTTCCTCTGCTTCTTTAACTGAAAAAAAACAAAAGAAAGGTGACCCTTAATAGAGGTTATTAAAGTTTTTATAATAATATTTTTTATTAATATTTTTAAATAATAAATTCTGTTAAAATAAATAATAATCCCCCCATGGAAAGTCCGATATAAATACCAATAACAATCACTCTAGTGAACCTAGAAACTGAACTGATGACCTCTTGTGGCATAAAATGCAGGACTTGCTACATTATTGTATAATTCCACCACTACTTTAAAACTAGTATCCTTCAAGTTAATCTGATTTTATTTACATAGTATTTATAAGACCCCAGTCTAATACAGGACCCCTTCCTCCAGACCACCCCTTTGTCTATTTTTCACAAACATGTCTGTACATTATCTTTAAAAATATATTAACAATTTTTTTAAGTTTAAAGTTTTATTTTTCCAAATAAAAGCAATACATTTACAGAAAGATTAACTTGCAAGCAGCTGAAACCAGGAGTGTACAATGGTGCTCTTTCTTTCTAAAAATAGTTTCTGAACTAAAATGTGCAGCTGTGTTTAAGTGTCATTAAAAGTGATTAAGCTATTAGCATATGCTGCTCTGATTGGCAGATCACCACATTTTTACACTATTTTAGTCTCTGAACACTTCTTGAGTTTTATTACCACACTTGGATGTGTAAGAATAGAGTGAAATTAAGGTATTGAGTGGCTCAGTGCTGTCTGGTCATTATCGTGGGCAACCAGTGTGAACAGCACAACTGAAAAATCATGTCATGCTTTTCACCCACATTACTTCGTCTTCCAGTCTGTTGCAATGCACACAGCACTTTTTTACATTTTAAACCATAAACATACCACAGGTGATTTTTAAGATACAAAGACACCAACCATCCATAACATTAACACAACCTTTCACAAGAGCTCTGACCTGTCGAGGAATGGACTACACAACACACCTGAAGGTGTTCTGTGGTATCTGGCAACAGAACCTTCTGTGTAATCAGACCAGATTGTCTAGCCTTAGTCCTCCTAAACCCCTCGGTGAGCCTGACCCTGATCTAGCCTGTCTGGTTCAATCGCACAAAACAATCTTCTGCTTCTGCAGACCACACCACAAATCCATGTCTAGAGAGGTCGGAGATGTGCTGGCACGTGGTGTTAATGTTATGGCTGGTGTAACATATATACTTTAAGACAAATTACAACCAGTCATACTGGCCATAGTGATGCGGTGATGTACTCTTACGTTTCCTTTTTTCCATGAACTTCGTTATAGGGTCCATCAGGTCCTCATCATTCTTCATTTTGTCTGAGGGCGGCACCACCGCCTCCCCGTCCTCCAAGTCTTCTTCATCATTAAACCACATTTCCTCCTCATCCTCCAGCGTCCGCGCGTCCCGCCGAAAGCGGTGGTTCCGTAGAATCGATCGCATACTGCTAAAACAGACGGCAGGAAAATAATGTCTGGATGCCATGAAAAAAAACGTCCTTGTTTCTAACTGCGGCTTGGAAAGTGTCTCGGAATACAAAACCACATAATTCATCAATTAATACAACGAACAAAACACCTTCCTTGTCTACACACTGCACGTTTACATAAAATAATTTAATGCAATCACAAAGAATGTGTCCCCCATGCACTCTAAAGTCCTCACTATATCACATTACATGTACACATAAATCATTTTCTTGTTCAACAAAATGAGCTGAGACCGACCTGTCAAGTTTGGGGTTGTCCTGTCTTTCCCTCTGCTGCTCATACCGAAGCTTGAGGCCCTTAAACGTCTGGACATAGTCCACATCCTCTAGTGCCTTCCAGTAGTTCTCTATGATATGAGCCGTCAGGGACTTAACATCCTCCTACAAACGATAAATTCAGGTGCAGTTAGTATAATAAGGCATAATAATAAAACACGGTATGTACATACATATACACAGAAGAAAAATGCTTCCCAAAAAATAAAATAAATCAATGGGGTGCAAATGTCAACTGTGAAATGACATTAAAAGGAATTGACTACATCTAAGCCACATTATTCTCCTCCTATATCAAATGAATTAGAATACAGCTCTGAGGATTCTCAGCAGTTAAGAAACTAGAATATAATCTGATGCTCTTGCAAGATATTACTAAAAAATAAATATCCATATTGGTCATTTTGGCCATTTCCACAAAAGAAATGGGGAAGATCTTGACTGCCACACAGTGTGTACTCACCACGCGCACATATTCAAACATCTCTATGATGGCTGAGTTGATGAGGTTGTATCGGGAACCATTGTTGAGAAATGCTTTGACAACTGGCTCGAACAGGAAGTTCCTCATGATATAGCGGTTGTAGAATTCGTCTTTCAGGCCGACGATTTTCCTCATAAAACGCAAAGAACCTGGACAGCAGAATAGACGAAAGGACTAATGATGCACAGGTTAAAAGTGGTAACAATCCTCATCCACCTGACCCTAATTAAAATCAAATTACAATGTGTGTTTAAGCAACACACAGGCTGAGCCTACAATATCTTACTTTACAGCGTCACACAGGACTTCCACATCAGGTTCATTTACAAACAGGAACTCATGTTTTTACTTCATTTATATTACAGTGCCAGAATATACAATCTGACCAGTCCCATTACACAAACCAGTACAAGGTATATGCTTGCTAATTTGTTGACTAATTTGGTACCAGACAGATAGACAGAGGAGAGACAGAAAGGGAGACAGTGCAAGACTGTATGATTACTTACAGAGAGCTAGAAAGGCATGCTGGGATGCGGTGAGCACCAACACTCTGCGCAGGATGTCTTTGTTGATGATGTAGTTCTTTATATGATAAGTGTGATGTTCCACACAGAAGGTGAGGAGCTCCACAATCAGCGCCAACAACTGGCACGTCTGGAAATCATCTGCAGAAAGGAACCAAGAGGTTGAGTCGGGGCGCGCGGTTAGCTCGGAAATATTTCAACGTCACTGACATATGGAATGCTTGAGTCTAAAAGACGACCCACACATTCAGCACGCGCTCCGTTTGTTGAACACGCACAAACTAGATTTGTCATTTTATCAGACATATTCACACACATTCTCTTTCACCTTTGCTGGGTTTCTCCTCAGTGGTATTGGCCAGCAATGGAGCAGAGAGCACATGCATGCAATGCTTATAGAAGAAGCTTAGGAACTCGGTCTTTTCTGTTTTCTGCAAAAGAGGAAGAAAGGATTTGACTGATAAAGCACAGGTGCTGCTGCTTCAGGTCAAGCGCAAGACACAATATAAAGCACAATCCTTTCAAAAGTACAACTTTTAGTCTATTAACTGGTCTTTCATATAGGAAAAAGGCTTACATTAGCTGTTGCCAGCATATTTTCAGGGTCCACTAGGGTCCTGAGTAGCCCCATTAACTGCACAGCTCCACCCAGCTCAGGGTCCGTATCACAGATCATGTGCTCAATAATTAGATTGATCAACAAGATATCCTGCAGAAAAAGACAGAGGTGAGTAAGAAAAAGACATTAATTCAGTCCTGCTAATAATGTTACGCAGTTCTCTCTTGCACGGTATTAATCTTGCACAAAAATATTGATGAAATTAATCATATTTAAAGATATATTTCCAAAAAAAAAACCTGACTTAACAGGCAGATAAACAGGGATGTCTTGGCTCTGACATTCCAATCACAGCGTTGGTGTAGACTACACAAGACACTGCCGCTCACATTGCCACACATGCGCGCACGCACACAGGGGAGTGTGTAAACACCGCCGCTCGCATTGCCGCACATGCACACGCGCGTGCACACACTGCCCCAAACACACGAAAAGTCAAGTATAAACCAGGCTCGTCTGATCACACTACCCAAATGTGGATCATTTCCCTAAATTAACGTGCTTCACTGTGTTTATTTGTTTTAGATTTTCCCCTAATGTAGTCATGGCAGCTATGATGTGCTCGGGGTGAGCCGTCATCCAAATTTAAAGGTTATCATAAAGAGAAAAGATGTGAAAATTATTTGGATCTGAGACTGCGATCAGTGGATGACAGGACAAAAGTTTTCTGAAGAGCCACTCAGGAGCCCGCTGTGTTTTGTTCAATCACTTTTGGCAAAAGCTGGTTAAAGTAGTGTGGTTGGAGTCGCAAGGCTTGGAGTCGAAGAAAATTAAGAATGTCCGTTTTGGTTTGGTTACCTGAATGTTTTACAACCCTCTGGGCTAGAGACTATACAGATAAAAAACGACTTTCACTGTGAGAATGCACTGATCTGGAGGAATACTGATGAAACAGTTTTTTTTTTAAATAATCAGCAGCACAAATGTAACCATGTAACCTTACCCTGTATTACTGCTACTTTAACCAGAAATATGGAACACAAACATGCTTGGGTGTACATGCAAGTTACCAGACAAAACAGCCAAAAGGCAAAAAGTCTTGATTTACACAGCTCAATCCCCACCCATTTCTCCATCGTGTATACAAGTGGTTCAAAATGCTCATTCCCAAGTTATACTATACATATGCGGGCTTCATAAACTATCTTTAGCCAGAGACCTCTTTAAGGCTCATTTGTGTTCAAAGGTAAATATGGATACGACGGTGTCTTCTGTCCGCACTCTGTGTTCATTTTGTACAAGATTTGCACGATTTCTGAAAGCTTACGAATGCGGAAGGGACAGAGCAATACCACTGGAGACAATGTAGGCAGTGCAAGACACGACCGCTTCCATGTGGACACGATAAGGAAGAAATGGCAGAACTTCTTGAAGAGAGCTTGTGAGAGTTGGTCTGAAGTATTTAATGGCCCCACAGACCATCGCCATCTAGATTGTGGTCTTTTTCGTCGCTTCTGATGTAAATACAGAACTACAAGCTCCTCTGCCATCACCATGTTTGATTTTTACTCCGAACTGCTCTCTACTTGATGTGTTGCTCAACAACTAGTTCAACAGAGCTGACGCAAAGAAGGGGGTAGTGACCGTTATAATCACCTGAAGCATACACACATTTTTGCATTCAGAGCGAGTGCACATGAGCCTTTAGGTAAAACACAAATTTTACAGACCTGCTTAGTGCTCATTTTTTAAAAGGTGTACAGTAAAGGACGACTCACATAAAATACAGTAACTATACATATCTGGTTTTAAAAATTATTAAGTGAATGGCGGAGTCCACACGACACCCATAACAGCAACGATAGTGGTGAACGATATGGTGGAGATCACTTTCAAAACAATCTGATGAGCACTAGTTTGACCAAATAAACAGAGCTTATAAAGGCGCCAACAGGAAGGAGGACATGTGGGATGTAATCGGGCTCACTTTCAGAATCAGCGGTAAGTGTTTTATCATTGTTAACTGAGACAAGGAGATGATTATTTATTTTTGTTTCTATGCAGAGTGTACGGTACTAACAGGCCATCAAAATCTGTTTTCCTAGGCTGCCGACATAACAGGATGCTTAAATTGTTATCGCTATAATTATCATGAACAGCCCCTAATCAGTCACCTAGAGCAACTAGTAATGATAAATATAACAACTTTAGTCCCACTACTTTAAAAAAAATTGAAAAATAAAAAAAATCACCTCAAAATTATGCAAATGAACTAAAAATGATGTGTCAACTCTTCCCTCCATTACTTACCCAATGCCACTAAGAGGATGCTTAGGACTGGAAATGGTTTTAATGTCCATTTCTATAAACATATTTTATAAGCCTGGGACAATGAGAAAGTGGTTAAATTAGCAGAATGTGTGTGTGCGTGCCACTCACGTCATCATTCTGCTGGGACTCCTGCATGACAAACTCGCGCACCATAGAGGGGTTGTACTCCACCAGGTAGGAGAAGATATCTGTGGCCGCACCGCGCACTTGCACATCATCCATCCCCTGATGATCAAGAGCAAATAAGCACAGACTCAAACAGGGTTCATCACTGCGTCACTATTTTCTTACTTTTCTTACTCTGAAATAAAGCATAAACTGCAAAGGATTTACAACTTAACCATGATGCCATCACAAAATAGCCACTATAACAGTTCAATATATTTACAGTGTTGAAATTTAATTAAATTTTATTAAAAGTTACACAGTAGAGGTAGACCGATATTTCGGTCGGCATTTGCAATTTTTACTATATCGGCATCGGCCGATATTTGTGTTCAGAAGCACCGATTTAAAGTCAGGTATTACTGTGAGTGATTC
>JAOVVF010000025.1:5536673-5550343 GCA_028565595.1 Duopalatinus emarginatus | reverse complement strand
CATCGGTTTTAGAAAAACCTATATCGGTCGATCTCTATTACACAGTGTAATAAACTGTATCATGTACTGAATCTTTTAGCCTCTTATGATTCAGACTCACCAGTATAACTTCTAATGCTGGAAGAATTCCCATGTTGGAGAGGGTCTTAAAGAACGCATCTCTGTTTTGTGGCTGTAGAGTCTGCGAGAAGGCGCAAAACTCCTTCAGGAAATTGACCTTCAAGACAAAAAAAAAAAAATTGCAGGTCAGCAACAATGGAGTGTATATGGCAGGATGCGGAACTCCTGCTGTACATCAGCGAAGATCTCGTCATTACCAGCTCTTGCCGTTTGTCATCGTCTGTGGCTTCATCTGTTAGTTGTGCAAAGAGCTCCGTTAGAAACTTCTCATCGTCCTGAAAAAAGACAGAACAATGAAGCGGAGGGTAATCAAGCAAGGGGATTATTCCTGTGCTCAACTATGGCATCGTGCCACACGTGACATATTGTATCATAACATTTATCAATTTGCTCTGTTTAGTTCTTACATATTGCCACTGTGCAACAAGGTTTCTTTTAATAACAAATATTTAATATGCATTGCTTGCTATAGACATTGCTAGTGGTGGGATCTATCATCAAATATCTGTACTATGATGTTTGAGATTCTGAGACAGTTCTCGTCATCTGGAGAAGTGCTAGAGAATGTTTACACTAATGCTGCGTTCATTACACACTGCTGGGAGTCTGAATGAATCATCTAAACAGTCATTAAGTATCATCAAGTGTCTTGTTATTACATTTCCATGTACACGAACGGACACACCTCCCGGCCACATCTCCTGAAGGCTAGTACGTCTGTATGCCTTCTAATAAACAGTGCATTCTTAAAACATGCAAAAAATGTACAGAAATGTAAATTGGTATAAATCTGCAATAGTACAAAGTTATTTGAATGTTACAATATTTTGGCCAAATATAATATTGATTAAATTAGTAATGCTAAAAAAAAAAGTCACACCCAAAAGTCTGTAATTAATCACTGGAATTGAAAATATCCACTTATATTAACCCCAATAAACCAAACCCTTCACCCAGTGTGCATCACAAATAAAATCATACATCAATTCTGTTACCCAAGGATGTGATGATTTACAGCACCACAAAATTTGCAGCATTAAAGATCGTGGGTCAACTTTTGTGGTCAGTGATGTGGATGTAGAAGTCTCTCTTTCACATGTTAGAGATAATCTGACAAGTGTGTGGTGAGTATTTTATTTCACATTTACATTCTTGGCACATGGAAAAGGTTCTGCCTGTTGATCCGGTAACTTTTCTAAAACCAAAATGTTTCCACACCCACGAGCCGTTACCAGTGGGAGAGTGTAAAACTGCTCCTGCACAGCTGACTGCTAGATTGATGCTCCATTGTTAGGCGCTTGTGAATACTTGTGAACACTTTTGGCGGACTGAAACAAGCTTACGCCACGTGTCGACAACTTGTGGGTAGGAGTGTACTGGGAGAAATCAGGCTGATTATAATGGAACAGGTGTGAAAATAACCGTGCGTGCAGCAGTGATTATGCGCCATTTCAATGACGCGTTTGCTATTTGGTCGAGACATCGACACCTATTGATGGATTGTTAAATCTCTATATACAATGAACCCTAAGAAGGGTAAAAGATCGGTCATTATGCCACAGGTTAAAATCACTTTATTAATGAGGAGTTTAAAAAAAAAAAAGATCCAAAATGTGCTTCTTTTACAAAATTACCTGCGTACAAATAAACAGAGACGGAACCTTTCTGTCTAATTGAGGTTCGCTCTTTACAGCAAATAAAGGAGGTTGATGGAAAGCCCCCTGGGTTTCCATGGAAACCAACCCCCTCCTGTCTGAAACATTACACGTTACAACTCCTCAACAGGGACCTGCTATAGGGAGGGGGGAAAAAAAGAAGAAAAAAAAACACAGAAAAGAAACACACGAAAAAAAACAAACAAAAACCACCAGACTTTCCACCAGCCCTTTTTAATCAGTATACTGGCCTAATTACACCACAGATACTGCGCTTATTTCTCTCTGAAAAGATTCAAACAGTTTTATCTGGTTAACCAAATGGACGAGGCCACATACAGCACATGCTAACACACACCTATTAGTCTGAATCAGTCAACTGAAGACCACTTTTGGTTTGTGTGCCATTTGTTTTGGTTGCATGCATCTCTAAACATCTCTCTGGGTCTGAATTACATCCAGTAACAACAAATATACAGGAAAATGAACATTTCCACCATTTCAGGTTAGGAGGAGAGTGAAGAAGGAGATAATATTACAAAACAAAGCCTAATTTCCACATTGCAGACATTTGTCTCTGTTTATGCCCAAAGTGTGTGCATGCTAAGAGATGCCAGATGACGTTTTTATCCATTTATCAGCCAAAACGTTCACAGTTACATCACTAAACATATATTTGAAGCATTTGAATATTTGTATAACGTTAACCGAGTCAAATATACATTAAGAGAATTTAATTACCGTGATAGAAACTGAAGACGCCCCAAGAACAAGTCTAGAGCAAGTAAGATTCGAAGAAGGCGGACAGGTAATGTCTGAGCTTTCAGAATATCTGTGTAAATCATCATCATGTTTGAGCATAGTTCAGTGTTAAACACTTCGATGTGACATGTGTAATATTGTATAATATGATTAAATGTCACTGAGACATGTCAGTGTAAAATAATGTGGACAGAATACATTATTTTATACTGCACAAGCCTAACATATGCAGAATTAGTTTGTCTCCAGGCCCGATACTCAAAAACGTAGGATGTAACTCCGTATCGGTATAGTAAGACACATTACACAGAATCAGGGTCCCCACACTGCAACTAAATTGCGGGTTCGCTTGTACACAGACTCTGGTACTTTTGGTTTGTATTCAAGTGCTGTATTGAAGTGACATCATGCAAAATTACAATCAAAACCATAAGTCACTTATGCATATAACCTAAAGATAACTAAAGAACTAGAGAAAACAACTGAGATAAGTAAACAATGAACAATTTTAGGACAAAAGGACTAGTGAAGATCCTGAAAAACAAAATACAAAAAAAAAAAACACACAAACAAAAAAACCCCAGCTAAAACTAAAATGCTTGCCAGAATTATACATGACATGCTTGTGCGAAACTGATTTTTTCCCCTGATTATAATTTACCATGTAAAAATATCGGGATAAACCGTTTAAATCACAGAGAACCTGACAAACAGCACTGACTCACTTTCTTATTATTAACATCACCTGTAAACATGTTAGATTCAACACTTTGCTCAAAACCCGTCGATTTTTTTCTCAGCCGAGGAAAACTGAAACCTGACTTGACTTGTTTCATATCGTCCTTTTTTCAAATATAGTAAACAGATTTTAAATGTACACAGGCCTAATGTTTGCCATGTCAAACACACTGATATATTTTACCTTATGTTCAGAAACACAAAACATTCTCCATTTACTTTGATGGAAAGCGAGAGCGTGTAAGAAAGGGAGGAGGAGGTAGGGCTTCTACGAAGTGTGTCTGAATACCAGAGTGTTTAAAACACCTGTGCAGATCATCCACATACACAGGTCGGCTTTGTCTAGTTGGATTATTTTTTTCTTTATTTCTTTAGTGAGAAAAAGACTGCTCTTTAGGTGTCATTTTGAGCGATACCTAATACTAGTGCCCTACTGAAAGACGGTTAGAAAGTCTGGGAATTTGAAATAATCAATGACAAGTTGCTCTAAATTAAATGTAAAACTGTTACACCCCTAATGCCTGCTTTAAACAAGTGGTGTGAGTGTGTATATGTTTTGGAGGAGACATGTCAGCGAGACCCACCTGGAGCATACCAACAATTTCCACCTTGTTGAAGAAGATGAACGAGTGCAGGGTGGAAAGCATGTTCTCTTCGAACACGGAGGGTGTAGGCAACACCATGTCCTGGATATACTGCACACGATACGTCTGGTGGATCTTCTGACGCAGCTCAGGGTCTGTGATAGGAATAACCTCCTTGAAGCGCGCTGTGGTGGTGAGGAACTCGCGGTGACGGCGCGGCTGAGGCAACGCCGGATCGAACTCCAAGCATCCGATCACGTCCATGATACACTCGTCAGAGAACATAACCTCGAAGAGAGCCGTGCGGTTTAACAGGAAGATACCCTTGACAATGTCGTACAAGTGGTGCAGGCCCTCGCGGTTCTCCAAGTCCTCACACACGCGAAACAGCTCCAGCAGCTTCCGGATGTAGCCCTCGTTCTCCAGCGCCAGCGCCAGCTTCTCGCGCCTCAGCGGAGATGGCAGTGAAGACGCCACCATTTCAGCCACCTCCTCCAAGCGAGAGAGCTCGCACGGAGGCAGTTCCAGACCAGGAGAGGACATGTCCTCAAAACGCTCCTCCTCTGACTCATCGATTAGCTCCTGGGTGATGTCCACTGATGGGTCCTTACCCTGAACCTGCAGAAACAACAACACAAACATGGTGTTACAGGGAGAAACAAACATGTCAAATTTAGTGAAGCATTTGACAGCGTGGAAAGAAGAGGAAAACACTGTCTTCAGCTGCCTGTTAGAACGTGCTCAATCTCTGTTAAAAGTTACAGCAATAGTTATATAGTATTGGCTCAGGCATCGTTTAGGCACCAGTACCGTATAAAAAGTGACATTTTGGCACAGGTACCAGGAAAAAGGGAGAAAAAGAAAAAAAAAAAAAAAAAACAATATCCAACCCTAGCACCAAATCTACTTTCCCCCCTTTTTTAATACAATAGCAATGTAAGGGCTCTGGTTTTCTTCAGTATCGGACACTGATCCTTTATGCAAATAAGTCCACTATCTAAGCATACATCTAAGTGTGCATGTTAAAATGATGTAACAGTGTCCTGTGTTTATTTGCTTGTTTTTGCTTATATCAGTAAACATAACCGGTTCACATGTTAAGCAAACAAATGTGTCAAATGTGATCTAGTAGTAATCAGGCAATCATCACTGGACAGAACAGAGTTACAATTCACTGTAAACATATAAAGAAGCACAACATGCTATGATTCATATTTAAAAGCCATAATAAGAAAATATGTGCAGTGTGTTTAATATGACCATGCTGGGGTGCTCAGATCACCTGACATATCTTCTCCCAGATCTCATCACAACCAGCCTTCTCCTGGAAACTGAGGGCCAGGTCATAGTTTTCAGCTTCAGACCAAACAATTAGTGTGTCCTTGGGGAAAAAAAAAAAAAAAAAGGCAAAAGTTACAAAAGGTTCAAACAAAATTTCAAGTTTCCATTTGTGAACCTGGAGCTGGTTCCATGGTTTAGTCTTGGTCAACTACAATTTATTTATTTTTTATTAGTTGTCACATTCATGGTGGGGCAGGTTTCTTCTTCTTATTATTATTATTTTTCCTGGATTATTTTCATGTCTAGTTTTCCCAGACAGTAGAATTTGTTGAGAGTTGATTTATTATGATTAGTTTCACATGCATATTTTTAATTTAATATCAATGAGAAACCTGATAACTTGTAAAGGCATTACCTACACCAAAGATTTCGCTCACTGCTTTAGGAATGGACAGTCTCTGGCGATAAGATGAGTATTTGCAGTATTCGGTCAGTATACGGTCAGCTAAGTAAGTGATCTGACCCTGAAGCGTCTAGACTACAATGAGTGAACTAAACATGTGAGGGATTTTGGGCTGTGTGCCATTTGTCTGTCCGTCTCTGTAGATGCAAACTGCTTAGCTGAAGAGCAAAAAAAATAATAAAAAAAAACAGCCAAAAATGACACAACCGGTTTAACCTAAGCATTTACATAATTATCTACTAAATATGTTTAGCACCGGGACCGTGCTCTCCATGCTCGTGTGATATTTTTCTACATGCAACTTCTGCGTTGTCCTACATTCCTCTAAATCTTTTTGTGATGGGTAAATCTTTTCAGTGACTAAACACACACACACACACACACTTTCTTTAAACTGTTTACACTGTCCAAACTGGATAACATTAGCCTACCTACTGCTATTAAGCATTCAAAAATGTTGGTCACTGCATATGTGCACTTTATGTTGTATTGTGTAGATTTGTTGTTCTATGTCGCACATGCCGTCACACTCGTGCGCTTTATCTTGTATTGTGTATTGTGTAGATCTGCTGTTCTATGCTATCACACACATGCGATCACATACATGCACTTTATCTCGTATTGTGCATTGTGTAAATTTGTTGCTTAACGTAGCACGTAGTACGCCAACAAAAGTCAAGTGGATTGTATATAGTGTGTACAACACACACTGTAAATAAAATCCACCTGACTTATGTCGGTTTGCTGATGCGCAGTGCACAAGCAGGCGACGTCTCAGATTCTCCCTGATTCAAACAAACAGTTGCGAAAACACTTTGGCTGCCCACCTCGAAGTGGAAACATTCAGGAAAAGAAAGAGAGACCTAACAGACCTCCTCAGACTCACCTGCTGTTTCTGATACGCTGTATTGGGGTTGATTTTGGACTCCAGCAGCAGAGACCCTGTGTGAATGGCAGAAACAAGATTGTCAGGCTGTATACACAAGACAGTGGCTGATCAGTGTGTTTATACAGAGATCCAGGGAGTGTTGGTGAACCTACCGTCGCTCTCGGCTCGCACCAGCAGAGACATGCCTTTGAGTCTTTCCACATAGCCCGAGGATACATGCCCTGTGCCCCGGTCATCCCACTGCCGGTCTTCATTCAAAGTGTAGACCTTCACTCGTCTCCGAGTGTCAGTCATTCTTGCGAGTCAACGCTTTAAGGTCCGGAGGATTTTTTTTTTTGTTTTTGTTTTTGTTTTAAACCTTGACACGCAAATATTAATCCCAGAATCGGGTTCGTCCTCGTCTGCACGGTTTAGACGCTCCTCTGCACGGCTCGGTCTCAAACGGACATTGACACGATACCTGTTGTCACGTTATTGACGTGAGGCGCTGACACTTAGCCACAACATAGTCCTTCAATTAGAAGACAAACGTGGACAACTTTACACTACAGCGTCTGTCTAACTGTGTGTGTGTGTGTGTGAGAGAGAGAGACAGACGCACAACTCAGCAGAGGAAAAATACACACACATACATAGACAGATACATACATACAGGTTTTATATATATTTATAGCTATATTAAATAATTGTGGACGCCTTCTCTCACAACTGATAACGGCTACGAGCAAACGGTTAACACTAGTTAGCTAAGCTAGCTGTCTTAGCAAGTCAGCTAGCAGTTCAACATAGCGACTCTAATGGATGTCCGAGCGAGTGTAGAAAAAGAAATGTCTAAAGCGCGACCGATACCTTAACGACCCATTATGAAAACGCCTTGTTTATGAAGTGATCCCCACACGCATGCACACGGAGCGGTGTTTTCATTATAAGCAGCTCTGCAGCCTAGCAGCACAGCTAGATTGTGTCCAAGTGTTCCGCCATGTTCTGGCTGCGGGCCGTACAAGGACCAGCCTGTCTCCTTATACACACACGGACATTTCAACACATAACGAGTCGAACAGACACACTCGTCAGACTTTCCGGTACTATAAACCTGTCAAACGGGCGATGAACACTAGCAAATAACAACGCCTGCAAGGAGAGCAACGATTAGCCCCACTGTAAGTGTTCGGCCATCTTGGGTCCCCTCAGAAAGCCACTACAGGGTTTCCCTCGCAGACAGAGCAGGGGCGGCCCGCCACAATTTAAAGATACAGTACACCAAATAACAGGAGTGGGGTAAAAAAAAAACCCGGCAAAAAAGAAAACAACCCAGACTTAAAAGTTGCTTTAGTGCTGCTTGTAGTAAGTGTGTGTGTGTGTGTTTCACCGCACAGACAGCTTAAACACAAAGGTGCATATTATTCCCCTGTGTGCAAGCACAGCAGTCAATGAGCGGTTCCCTCCATTAAAAAACCTGGTCACAGCTTTAAAACCTTCAGCAAACTCTGCCATGTTGCACATTAGAAATAAAAACCACAAGTAGAACACACAATTCATTTCAATCTAGTTAGTTTTTATTATACTAAATGACCAAAAAGAAAAAATAAAATAAAATACAAAGATCAAAATCGAACATCACCTAGGAATTACCACCATTTTATAAAACCGGATAAGGTCAAAACATTACAAAAAAAAAAAAAATTCCCACACAACAAAACCCTTGGGAACACAAGTTTTCATTCAAACCAACTTTTTGGATTAAACCCGAAACAAACAATGATGAGAGCAAGAAGGGAAACGTACACATTACACGTGAATGTTTTAATGGTTACAAGCAAACTCGAGTCTTGATACATCGCTGGCTCCAGCTAGCTTGCCCGATGGTGAAGTGTCGCTCGGATCAAATGAACAATTTTAGGAGGGGAGGATAAAAATCAGTGCAGCCCATAAAGAACGTTTCCTTCGATCTATTTCCCCGCCTGCTGGGCCTGGCGTCTTAGCAGGACGTAGATCTTCTCTTTGATCCAGTCTTTGTTGTAAGGCTGGTAGGTCTGTGTGTCAGCCCGGTACCTGTATAAAACAGGAAAAACACGTTCACAAGTTTTTATACATGAACTGAAGGTCAAGTATTAAGTGATTAACCTCTACTAATTAACTGTTCAGATTGAATTCTTGATTGGTTTGTTGTCTACAACCTTTCAGTAGTGCTGGCTAGAACTCAAAATCACAGGCAAGGACAAGAACAGAAAGGCTTTTTCACATTCTCCTCAATACACTGAAGACATTCGGGCATGACATCAAAAGATGAATGACACGACAGATCGGAATTTCACCTCTCAGTTCTTGAAACTTACATCTAAATTCTAAGTGTTAAACAACTTACAACATAGCGCTGTTAGTTTAAACCCAACCCAAAACTTCAAAAACAATAACCAGTGGTGATAACCTCCACAGGACAAGAGTGAAGGTATCACATTCTACCATTCAAAGATATAAAGAATATACTTCAAGATACAAAAAACCCATTAGAATCAGAAACCGAGACTGGAAGTCACAAAGAAATACAGAGAGGAGTCTTAAAATGTCTGAAACTTAGATGAACCTCTACCAAAGTGAAAGGAAGGCCAAAGTGTGGTAAATTATCCAAAACATATAGACTTGTCAGTCGCGCATGGTGGAGTAAGTGTCATGGCTTGGGTTCACATGGCTGCGTCTGAAATATACTCACTAACATTTATTGATAATGTAACTGATGACAGCAGAATTAATTCACAATTCAGTCTACCAATTAACAAAGCAATGCATCCAATCTACCTGAGAAGAATGTGCAGCAAAGACAACGACCCAAAATACACTGCCAACACAAGAAATTACTTCATCAGGGGAAAGAAAATGTGGAACTTCTACCAGAGCCTAACACGACTGAGCATTTCACCTCCAGAAGAGGACAAACTGAAGGAAAAAAACCCACCAAAAACAAACAACTAAACTAATTAACTAAAAGCAGCTGTCGTACAAGTCTAAGAAAGGAATCACGAAAAGAAAAATCATTACTTTGGTGATGTTAGTGCAAGCAACAGATTTTTATATTAAGCATCTTTACATCTTAAGACTTTCCACTCCAATACTTTTGGAACACTCACCTAAAGAATTGGGTGCTCTGCTGCCAAATGTGCTATCTAACATGTAACAAATGTTAGAACATTCATATTCATCTCCTATTCTCAATCCCGAATGTCTTCAGCATGTCACAAAAAAAAAAAAGAGAAGAGAACAGGCCTTGCTGTTCCAGTACTGGAACCTCTCCGGAGGAGACTTTAGAAAGAATCATGGTTTTTTTTTGGAGGCTTCATGTAATCCAACAGTAATAAAAACTGTTTTTAATGTTATTTAACAAATATATAATAGTTAAAATAGTAAAAGGAATGCATTTATACCAGCGGGTCTGCTATCAGCAAATTGTATGTCAGTAAGTTTTCTACCACATGAAAGCATTCGTTGAAGATTTCTTCAGAGACATTCAATGCGTTTCCCAAGATATCAATTACTCACTACTAACTGCTTCAACAAAAGTCTTTAACAAAGTTTAAGTACGAGCTTCCTTGAACAACAGGCAGATGGGAATTTGGTATACATGAGGACAACCAATCAGACGTTAACATTCAAGGTTTAAGTTATTGTGTGCGTATTCGTAGCAGGTACAAAGTGCAGTGAAATAAGACGCTGAAGCTTGTTGCCAGAAAAGTGTTCTATCTGCAACTTGATTGTTTAGCTTTTTGCATGACACCCTATTTGTGTTTTACCTGGAAAGACACACTAAAGTGCCAGAAAACTGGTACAGACAAGCCTATGCAAAACACATAAGCTGGTGGTGGCTGCATAATGGTACCGTGTTTGTTCAGCTGCCATATGATGATTGGAGGAACAGTCATCTGAGTTTGGGGCATTGCCATTCCCACCTAATGAGATTTTGAGATCTGGTCACTTATCGACATCTGGGATGCCATGCATCACGCAGTGGATCACAGAAATCCTACACCTCGGAATGCAACAGAATTTCAGACTATTCTGCAGGAAGTATGATGTTCACTGCCTACAGAATATTTTCACAAACTTATGCCCTGTGGGGGACCTACCAAATATAAGACTAGTGTACCAGTTTTTCTGACACTTTAGTGTATAATTTAAGTGATCTCAGATTGAAGTACAATAAAATTAAATATAATTCTCACAAACAGTAAAAAAAGGAGACTGGCTTCTGGATTCTTTTTATCCCTCATCCATTACAGAATAGCTAAACCTGAGAACACACAGGTATACACAATACTGTTTTTGTCGACGAGTGCTGGGACAAAGTTTTGCAACCATACACACACCTGTGTGGTAATGTCACAGTTCTAACTGTGATAACCCAAGCATTTTCTTCACACATACTCTTTTCTATCCTGATCAGAGTGATAAATACATTGTTTAAACTTCTTTGGAAAAATGATACCTGATTGTTCTATTGTCAGGAATTGCTGGAAAAAATGTGCAGATTTCTAGAGAAATGGCTTAGAGTTGCTCAAACAACCAGATAACTTGCATTAGTAATAGACAATAATTGAAAAGGACTGGCATTTGTAGTGGTGTTACAGCTTACCACAAAAGAAAGCACACAAATGACTGACGTAAAGTGAGAAGATTTGAAACGACATGCCTCTGTCCGAAAGTTAAATCCTTTAACAAAAATACATACATTACATGCCCAAATAGTTTCTGGAAACCTAACGCTAGTTAGGTTTAACAATAGTTACTGGAACTAAACCTGCCTGAGCATGACAGTGTCCCTGTACACAAACCGAGCTCAATGAGGACACTGCATGTTAAGGTTGGAGTACTGACCTCAACCCCACTGAATACCTTTGATATGAACCGGAACCTATACAACACCAGTGCCTGATTTTACAAAATGCTCTTAGAGTGAAATAAACACAAATCCCCATAGTCATGCCCCAAAATCTAGTGGAAAGCCTTCCAAGAAAAGTGGAGCTCATTATAGCACTCTTTTAACAAACATGTTTAACAAACACATGTGGGTGTGACAGTCAGGGTGATTAGGGTAATGCATGCTCTTATCTAGCTCGGGACCAGCTACATTCACAGCATCCTCCTTTCTTTTACACAGACCCACACTTACACTAAACAGCTGAGGTCAGCCAGGTCATCGATGAAATCGAACAGCTGGCTGATGTCGTACGTGATAGACGGGCTGTTGGGGTTCATTCTTTTCAGATGCTCCTCGTACATCTTACATACTCCTAGAAAATCAGACCAGACATTTTTTTTTTCAACAGAACTGTATTTAAATAGTGCTGACGTGGAAATTTTATACCAGTTATGTCGAATGTGTAATGTACCCTCCATGCACTCGTTGACAGACTCATAATCGGCATATGTTCTTCCTTCTGGTCTTTTGGTTGGCTGAACCAGCAGAATGGTGTGAGACTAAAAGATATCAGAATAAAATAAATCACATAAATAAATCATAAACCATCAGGACCATATAAAAATAAATTATGTAGATAAATTACAGAATCATATAAATATAAAATCATATAGATAGACCACCAGGATCATATAAAAAAAAAAATCATAAAATCACATCAGAACAATAGTAATATAAAAATATATCATATAAATAAATTCAATCAGGATCACATAAAAATAAATAAAGCATAAATCATCAGAACCACATAAATATAAAAATAAAACATAAATAAATAAACCACATGAAATTAAACTAGAATATCACCAGAATCAAATAAATAAATTATAAATCACAAGACTTATAAACAAATCAAATAATTAGGATCATATAAATGAATAAATAGGATTATATATTCATACATTATATGAATATAAATAGGATTATATTTAGGATTTATTAAGGGTGTAATAAATCATAATGGATCATATAAATATAAATCACATCCTGATATTTATATACCAAATAAAAATATATAAACTAAATATTAACCTACATTACTAAACAATAATGGTCATTTGAGTAAATTATTAAGATATTAATAGTGAATGTCAGGTGGTTTTGTACTCAATCTAATTAAAAGCTGAGTCCAGTGTGTAAAAGTCGTATACCGGAAGTAGTGCACGGTGGAAGTGAATATGAAGCCATTTGGGACGCGGCCCGGGCTGTATGTTAGCTTGTGAATTAATGCCCTTTTGAACTCACCTGTGATAGCTATCTAGTACACAGTTTTACTTATTTTAAACCATTTACGAGCTCATATAAAGATCATCATGTTAACCTCGGGTCTCTCCTCTCAGTTCGTTAACTAGGCTTGCTGTTTGTGTATCCGTGACGACTAAAGCACGATGCTAATCGATTACACACCAGCTAGCTAAAGAACACTAATAAAGCAACAAGACCGTTCCTTAGCAACATACAAAACACATAACATTTACACACTATTTAATATCAAGATAACATTTTAACGTTTTAACCGGAGTACGTACCATGTTTGGACTTAAAAGTGGCGAAGACAAGTGAGACGATAGCTAGCGCTTGCAGCTCTTTTCTACAACAGCTGCAACGGCGTGACAAAATAAAAGTCTACTTCCGGTGACAATCGTGCTCCCGGTTTTTCAAAATAAAGGGCACAAATAGAAGTTATCACCACTGATTACCACCTAACTACCACTTTACACATTTGTCCTGAAAGTAGATACCACAACCCAAGATTGTGGTTATAGCTCTAATGAGGAAAATAATCGATGATTGTAATTATTATAATTTATCTGTGGCACTTTATGGTAATCATGCCACTACCATGGTTTTGCCGTGGTACTTTATGGTAATCATGCCACTACCACGGTTTTACTGTCGTACTTTATGGTAATCATGCCACTACCATGGTTTTGCCATGGTACTTTATGGTAATCATGCCACTACCACAGTTTTACTGTGGTACTTTATGGTAATCATGCCACTACCATGGTTTTGCCGTGGTACTTTATGGTAATCATGCCACTACCATGATTTTACTGTGGTACTTTATGGTAATCATGCCACTACCATGGTTTTGCTGTGGTACTTTATGGTAATCATGCCACTACCACGGTTTTGCTGTGGTACTTTATGGTAATCATGCCACTACCACAGTTTTACTGTGGTACTTTATGGTAATCTTGCCACT
>JAOVVF010000025.1:5447044-5461220 GCA_028565595.1 Duopalatinus emarginatus | reverse complement strand
AGATTGGCTGCCCAGATCGGGAATCGAACCCAGGTCTCTCACATGGGAGCCAATGATGTTACCACTGTACCACACCACACCAACCACTGTACCACACCAACCACCAATAGCACACAGTGCAAAAGCCTTAGGTACAATTTTTAAGTAGAAATGTGGTTTTAGATATGTGACACTTCCTCATGGTCAACAATGCTTGGGGCTCCCACCACCACCTTCCAACAACACTAATTTTTTGGGTCCAGGAAAATACCACCACCCCGGGGGAGTTTTGATTAGGTGTTCACTTTAGATTCACCTCCAGTCCTAGCTCCTATATCTTCAGAACAATCCTCAACAAAGTCACAGGGACCACCTCTCTCTCCATGGTTTGAAGAGATGGAGGCGTATATCTGCCCTCCCCCATCTTTATCCATTTCCTTTACTCATAGTTGATATAGATGGCCTCATTGGACATCCCAGCTTGACTGCAGGCAGCCTGTGGCATTCGTGAACCTGGAGCAGAATATATATAAAAGGAGAGTAAGAGGTATATGGGATATGCGGCTAACTGTTCTTCAGCAATGCCAGAGAGTAGCACTGGTGGACCCATTCTACTATTCTCTCCAGTAGCTTGATGACAAACTAGGCTCACCAGCACCACTAGGTTGAGTACGAGTTCAGCTCCACACTCCTCAGCAAGGAGGTTTCTCAAAGCTGGGCAAATGTAAAGAGGCAGACATGCTGACTGAGCATCAATGAGAACAAAGCACATTGAGACAACCCAAAACAGATGAGAACTTTGGCAGATTCTCCAAGAAGCTCAGTAAAAAAATGTGCCTGAGCCTACAAGTGTGTGTTTTTAAGCGAAGGGTGGTCCCAGCAAAACTTTAATTAGTGTATTTTATTGCTATTTATTACTTTTCATGGTATTTTCTATTTAGAAACAGCAAGGCCATTTTGCTTTATAGCATCCCTTTGCATATTCCTAAGACTTTTGCACTGCACTATATGCAGTTTACTGTGAAAGCATTAGAACAGCAGGGCAAATTATTTTGTTTTTGTTGTACACTTAAGACATCTGGGTTCATCTATGGTCAAAAGACAAATAAGATGATGGATCAGAATTTTAGCTTTCACTGACTGATACTTGCATCTAGATGTGTTAGACACCTTTGGAGGCTGACCATGTGGTGCAGAAATGGGTAGTGTTTAAGTGTATTACAGTAAATAACACTTAATATTTGGTTGCATATCCCTCGTTTGCAATAATCCAACTTGTTCCTTCCTTCTCCTGTGATGATTGTCCAGGTTTATACCTCAGCTTCTTTCAAGTTGTTGTTTGTTCTGGGGGGTTTCCCCTTTTAGTCTCTGCTTCAGGATGTTAAATGCTGCTCAGCTTGGTTAAGGTCTGGTGACAGTCCACCACATTCCACTTTTTTACACGGATGAAATCCTTTATTGGGTTGGCAGTGTGTTTTTGTGTCACTGTGCATTATAAAGTTCCTTGCATTTACATCTGAGTTCATTCTGCTGACACTTTCAAGTATTATATACGTTTGGGTTACAGCAATTTTGCAACCCAAACCCAAGGTCGGACTAATGAGCTTGTATGTTTTGGGTCATGGGCAGATCCTTTTTTCTGAACAATTTGGTAGAGGTTTATCTTGGTTTCAGAACTTTTATGACCCATCTCTGTATATCATTGTGAATTCCAGTCTATCTTTATAATTTCCACTGCTGCTGAATGGGTTAAATGTGATGGCATTTCTGCTTTTAAAGACTTCTTAGAATATTAGAATATTGGAGGTTGTTGATATCACTGACTGTTGTTTGGGGGCTTTTCTTTCTTTTCTCCCATAGACAGCTCGCTGGTGTTCATTTTGGGCTCAACCTAAAAGTAGACATTCAGAGTAATTAATAGTTTTAAAAGTCAATCTATCAGGACATACCTGGACAACAAGAAACACAAGAGTCACATGTTTCAGTATTTTTTGATCATTTAAAAAATGGGTGGGTGAAATTAGGAAATTTTAATCTACCGTCTAATGTTCAACTTTTAACATCAAACCCAAATGTCTTCAGTGTATAACAGGTTAAAATGATTGGTCTTTTATGGTCTGTTTAATTCAAAACCAGATTTCGCAGCCATTCACTTACGAATACACATTAACAGCAATGTTGTGCATGTAATTGAAAATATCTAACCAATTAAACCACAGTTCATATTAATAAACTGTCTCTTAAGATGCCTCCATAACTCACCAAAACAATGCTGACATTTTGCTAACTTGTAAAAATGTAATGTTTTAATTTATAACCTTACTGTAGACTCTGGTGCCCTTGAAAGGCGGTGACCCGGTTGAGTTTGTCCCTTTGGTAAAGGACTGGTTAGGACGTGTATGTCAGTTATTAGGAGCCAAGCCACAGCATGTCCGTGAGGGAGAGCTTGCTGCTTTCCTGTCCTATGCCATTGCTTATCCTAGCAACTTCCTCCCTGTGATCGACAGCTACAGTGTCAGCAGGTAACACAATGTCCTGTAAAATGAGTTGATTTCATTTTTGTGTCCTGTATGTGAATATGAAAGCTCCACGTGTCCTTGTTATTGCAGTAGTGGATTGCCCTGTTTCTGTGCTGTTGCCCTGGCACTTTGTGAGCTGCGATACCAGCCTCTGGGTATAAGGCTGGATAGTGGAGATCTCTGTAGGCAATCTCTGGAAGTGTATAATGTTTTCAGACAGTGCAGCAAACAGTAAGTTTTGCCTTTTACAAATATAATAGATGTGCAAAGACCACAGGTACTCAGTAGTCGATCTGTTTCCTATTAGCTTCTCAGTTCCCGCATTTGACTCGCTCATCATTGTTGGCACGAATGGTCTGTCTGAAAAAAGTCTATCCGAACTCAACAAGAGAGTAAGACATTCCCTTGCAGTAGAATTATTCCACCATAACCTAATATTACGTAATACTACCGTTTAGTAATGATTTTATTCCACTCTGACAGGATAATGAGATTGATGTAGTGGGAGTCGGAACTCACCTTGTTACATGCACAAGTCAACCCTCACTTGGTTGTGTATATAAGGTAAACCCTTGAAGATTTCTAGAGCTTACCAATAAACCCCAGATATTGTCTGAGGAATCATGAATAATGTGATTTGCTCTTTGTAGTTGGTAGAGGTTGGAGGTCTGCCCAGGATGAAGCTAAGTGAGGACCCTGAGAAAAGCACACTGCCAGGCAGAAAGGCAATTTACAGACTGCTGGACAAGGATGGTCAGGACCCTTTTCAGCTTCCTTATGTTACCTCACCAGAATATTGTTGTTATTTAGTTGCTTTTTAACCTTTTCTCTAACGTTATTTTCTCTCACAGGTCATCCTCAAATGGATCTCATATGCCTATCAGACGAGCCTGCGCCCAAGGTGGGAGAGCCCTTGAATTATCACCCTTTAGGACTGGATACGACTGTTCAATCAATCACACCTGCCCTTGTGACAAGCCTAAGCTTAGATGTCTTCTCCCATGGAGAGGTAATATGAATTCATATGAATGTTAATATTCTCAAGTTCTGAAGGCCTTTACTTTCTTGCCTTTTTTATCCATTGAATGAAGAATGGTAATAATGAGTTGATAAGGTGAAAAGATTGGGTGATGTTTGTAGTTGGTGAAGAAGATGTGAATTTATAGCACAGTCTTATAATGCCCCAATGCATCTCTTGACTCTCTTCTTTTTTTGGTGGTTGACTTGAGATACAAGTTGCGAGTGGTTTAGACTAACTCTACCCCTGGGTAATGTGCAAAAGTCGCAGGACACCCCTTTTCAGAAACGAAAGGGAAAATACCCCAGCAAGTAATGGGTGAGGGGGGCTTATCTTTTAAACTATTTTCTGAACATGGCTGCCATTTTGAAAGCCGCCATATTGTGTCCTGTGACTTTTGACTCACCTTGTAGTTTTTATTGTTTCATGAAGGTGAATAATAAGGACTCCCAGCATAGATGCTGAATCTGCAAGATACCTAAATTTCAACTGTGGCTCAATGTTAGAGAATCGGTCTTGTGACCAGAAGATTTCCAGTTCGATCTCTCGTACCAACAATACGTGACTAAAGTGCACCTAACCTCCCAACTGTTCCCTGGACTCCATGGATAGGGGCTGCCCACTGCTCTGGAAGTTTGTTCACAGCCCCCTAGTGCGTTCACTAGTGTGTTTGTGTGCACGTGTTACTTCAATTTCATTTCACTTCTCCGTTTCCGCTCATTTATCATATTGTAAAAACATCTCTAAATGTGGACTTTTCGTCGCATTTGCCATGATGAGGTCTAAAGCTGTGTACGATAATAATGTGTGCAAAAATATGTGACAAAATAGCCTGGCCTGAGTGTTCTTCTATGCTGTATTTCTAGATTATTCTTCCTCTGAGCAGTGCATATGAGAGTCGAGTACATGCCCAGACCTCCATTCAGAAGTTGTACGCCCATCACAAAAAACTGGAAAAGCCAGAGTCTTACATGGTGAGTGTTTTATATACCTAAAGTCAATGCCAGTGCTATTCCTTGTTAAATCTGTGTAATTGTCTTTCACAGGTGGCTGTGTCAGATAGAATTCATTCTCTTGTATCTGACATCAGAAGAGGAAACAGATCACACGATTTCCTGTTCTCCAACTGAGCCACCAGACTTTGGCAAAGACCGTTATGCATTGCACAACTTTGCACAGTTCTACTCGAATACTCGCACGAGTCTGTGCATATGTATGTTTTATGAATATGTTGAATACACTGAAGTGCCAGAAAAAAAACTGGTACACAAGTCTGGTACTTGGTAGGTTCTGCATGGGGGATGGACTCCACAAGCTTGTGGAAATATTCTGTAGGCAATGAACACCATACCTGCAGAATGGTCCACAATTCTGTCGTATTCCAAAGCATAGGATTTCGGTGATCCACGGCATCACAGAGGTGTTCAGAAACATTGAGATCTGGTGACTTATATGAGAATGTTAAAACCTCAAACTCAAATGAGTGTTCATTTAACAATAACTTGGTGTCTCTGAACATGTGTGGTGGTGGTAGTGTCCTGTTGGAAACCCATCAGAATGAATGCAGGACATGAATGAGTGTAACTCATCACTCATAGCCTTCACAGATGTTTGTAGATGTACCATGGAATGCCAGCTAAACAAACCTCATTCCATTATGGAGCTTCCACCAATGTATTTTGCCTTTTTTTTGGCACTTCAGTGTATTCTTATGTTCTTCTATGGACAGCATTATAGTAGTTAGAAATTAATCTGACCTAGTATTTTAATATCCTGTTAGTTTGTGTTACCATTTTATATACTAATGGCTGGAAATAACACTACATGATACTGATATGCTTTTTGAATGTCCTTTAACAATTCTGTCCTTGGTTTGTAAGATTAGATTACATTAATCTGAGACAACTGAAATAGTTTGTGTAAAACAGTTT
The DNA here is from genome assembly GCA_028565595.1 of Duopalatinus emarginatus. NCBI lineage: Eukaryota > Metazoa > Chordata > Actinopteri > Siluriformes > Pimelodidae > Duopalatinus > Duopalatinus emarginatus. The sequence goes on along the minus strand of JAOVVF010000025.1, from coordinate 5,455,773 downwards.
TAATTACGCAGTCACGCAGATGCTAGCCGACGTCCGTTTTCGTGTGCAAGTAGTAGCACAAGTAGCTAGTCATCTGAATGTGAATTTATTTGAATACTTGAATCTTTACGTCAATGCAGGTATTAATGAACGTTCTTCTCAAACCAAATTTCTCAAAGAAATTTACCTCTATGTACTCTATGCAATACACAAAGTGCAGCATGGTGCCCTTTCTTGTACACTGAAATACTTAGGGATTTCAGCCAACTGACTTAGACAGTTAAATGAGGGCTAAACACACAAGTGTATATCTATGCACACTACATAAGTACAATATCTTCAAAACAAGCACATAAATACATACCTACAAACATATATATATAGTACATACATTCATATGGAGATTTCTTTGTATTTCTTACAATAACAATACTGAACAAAACATGCATGTCTCGGAGTCTTTTTGTTTTCTTACACACAGTCATTCAAATAACTAGAAACTGTTCTTTGTGAGCGTCTTCAGGACATTGCACCTCTTCATGTAATCCTTTGGGTGTGCCCTGTTTTACTTATTGTCTTCCCATGGACTAAGGCTTCTTGTGCTCTTGTCTAGTCTACATGTCTACACCACTGTATCAACATTTTCTAAGTCTGACTTTGTATAATACAAATATAATCACTTGGGATGATGTAACCAGGAATCCGTTTTTCTGTTTGGTCCATGGCTAAGGTTTCTCCATTGCAGAAGCCTGATCATTTGTCACATGACGATATTTTGGTTTGTTCTACTTCCTTTACGACTTTTGGTTGCTAGGTGTATTAGATCTAGTGTTGAATGTTGGCCATAATGTCCTCCCTTGTAGTAGTTTAACAGTTTAGTGCCAGGGTATATTTACACTTTTCTGGTATTTTGCAGTGACTCTTTTGCTCAGGGGGCCAAGCACTGGCAGTTTGGTGTTGGTGGGATCTTAACTCAAGATGCCCACCATCTTAACCAACCGAGCTACCACTCTGCCTTCTCTGGACATATGAATCTGAGAAATTAGTTTAAGAGCCATGTTTTTCCTCTATTTATCTTAATGAACACATTGGACCACTGACCATATTTTGTCCAAATAAAGAACTGTTTCTACACAAACAATATTTAATCCAGTTCGTTACTAGAAGACTAGTTCAAGTCACTCCACCACTGACATCACCTTCTGAATGACCTTTATATTGTACTCCTTTTTTAACATTCACTAACCTCTTGCTCCATATTTGCATCAACCAAAATAAAGTCATGACAGAACATATGCTTTTGTTTATTTTTATAAATGATGTAACATTTTCTTTTCAGCCTTATAATTTTCACAAGCTTTGCCACAATTTCTCCTCATTCATTCATTTATTTATTCATTTATTATCTAAGCTGCTTATCCTACTTCTGGGTTGTGGGGCATATCAACAATCTAGAGGACAGGAAAACACCCTGGTTTTAAAACTACTTAGCTTTTTTTTTTATGACAAAATTTGTTTTCTTTTTGTTAGGGCAGCCATAGGCTTGTGGTCAAGGAACCAGCCTTGGAAGGTCCCAGGTTTGAGCCCTGGAAGAAACACGACTTGGCTAAAGTGCCCTTGAGCAAGGCACCTAATGCACCTAACCCGAATGCTCCCTGGGTGCTGCTAAAAGGGGGCTGCCCACCACTCTGGGCATGTGTTGTTCACTAGTGTGTATGTGTGTTTTACTGCATGCATGGGTCAAATGCAGAGGTCAGTTCCACTATATAGTGGTCAGAGAAGTAACTCACACACTTCACTCTTGTGATGCAGTCTGTAATAACGTTGTGTTCATATAAATGTTCTATGACTTGACAAAAGATTTATTTTAATTCTTATCAGTAAGTACGATGTGCAAATAAAATCCTGATTATATGTGATTTTAATCCTTAATGATTCATGGCTGGGGTTTTTACTTAAAAAATACTTAGAGAAAGTGAATGAGGGACTTTTATTGTGGAGATCTGCATACTAAAGAGGTCTTTTCTCCCCAGTACAAGACTTCAGCCAGAGGTCTGCAGCTGGAAGGTTACTCAGGCCAATTGTGGTATTTTAGTTACATTTATTTGACCACTAGAGGGCAGCATTGTGTTTCTTCAATGTAAAAGGCAATCTGAAGCTTGTGGGGCTGATTCCATGGTGACATGTGGCAGAAGGGGTGAGGTGAAGTTATGTATATTAAAACTATATCAGAATTAGACTACAGACATTGTGATAATAGAAAACAAAAGGAACAGAAAACTTGTAGTGATCATCTAGCTCTGTATAATATAAACAGTTATTAAATTTTTAGTAAAAAATTGAATTATAGTTATATTTAATAAATCATTTTAGTTTTTCAGTTTTATTTTTTTTTTAAGTTTATTTCAGTGTATTCATAACAGACTTCTTTTCTGTATTTGTCTAGTAGCTAATCATGTGTTTTCTATAACAAAACTATTATTGTGAATAACTCAAATAGTTAACTTAATGCAGTCATAACAAACAGGACTCAGAGGAGCTGTGAGAAGTCATGTGACTGAGGTTTATTATTAAGACAGTCCACAATCCAAAACATAATAAAGGGCAAATCCAAAAAGTAGTCAAGTCAACAAGGCAAGGATCCAACAAGATATAGCAATCACAGAGCCAGAGCCTATCAGCACAGAGTTTGGAAAAGGCAGGCCAACATTAGCTAATAATAACATATCCTTATTCAAAAATAAACTGAGAGAAATCACACTTTTGTTACAGTGAATTTTTAGAGCAATTCTGCAGAGTACAGTCTGGTATGTCTATTCATATAAATTTAGGTAGAAGCAGGGTTGCCAGGTTTCAGTAAGATTTCAATCTTATCATATAGGGATCTCAAAATCTATGGAAAAGAACAGCAAAAAAATCAGACAGGATGGTTAATGGCAAGGTTGCCAGATTGGAATTATAGAGAATTTAATGTCTGTACATCATAATTCTATGTGAATAATGGTGTACAGAGACTAAACCCTCCATAATTCCAATCTGGCAACCTTGTCATTAATTATCCTGTCTGATTCTCCTCCTTTACTGGAAAGCAAGCAATGGGAAAGAGAAATCATTCTCCAGTGGAAATCTTTAGGCTCTCAAAGCAGTTCCCATTTTGACCACTAGGTGTTACAATAACTGAAGTTAAATGGGACTGTCAGCTCGCTGGTCCGAGATTGCATAACATCTAAAAATGTGTGGAAATAAATGGAAAATCTTATAGCTCATATGTAGCAATAGAATTGTAAGGCATTTTTTTGAAGATTATATGACTTTTTAAAAGCCTTATGTAGTTAGTGAAGTTTATTCCCCCATCTGCCCCTATGAACAAACTGCCTCTGCACAAGCTCAGAAATCACACAAACAAGGATAAACAACAAATGAATGTAACAAATGAAAAAGGGTCCTAAAATTTGGAGGATAGTGTCCTCTGGTGGGGTGGTGATGAAATGTCCTGACCAATGCATCTGAAGCAATCCTCAAACAGTTAGCTATGTGACACCACTTTCATCAACACAATCAAGACCAGACAATAGTAATACATTCATAAATAAAAGGAAATTGGGAAATTAAGACACTGAATAAATGAATAAAATGAATTAATAAATAAATAAACTTCAGTTTGTAGAATGAAAATAATATAATATGAAGGTAACATAGAAAGTCAAGTGAAACTTGATCCATCAAACATTTAGATTAACAGTAAAAAAAAGCCTTATTCAATTGAACTAATTTTGATAATGAACATTGTCCCAAAGCAGCATTACAGAAATATTTAAATCCAGATTTTTAATGTATAGAAGCCAAAGACAAAGGTTTTGAAGAAAAACTGCCTGAGATGGGAACCATTCTAACATGGATGAAAACAAATAGTGTGATTATGATAATATACTTCCTAAAAATTTGTAGAAAGTAGAAAAAAAAGTGTAAATGTATAGCCAGGAAATTAATTATAGTTTTACCATCAGGTCTGATTTTTCACTGAATTTTATAGTACTGATGGAAATTAACTTAACTTTTAATTTACAAAAGGGTTGTTTATTACCATCGATCAGTTGGTGTCCTTAAATAGTCATTAAGAAGCTACTAGTCTGTCTGGAGATAAAGTGTGCCAAATTATATAAACACTTTATAAGTACAGAAGAATGTCAAACCGGTGCAGCACACCCACTATCTAGAAAGAAAAAACAACTGTAGGTCTATGTTAGTTATAAGTATTGTCTTAATCACCTAATCAGTTAATCATTTTTCTTTCTTTTTTTTTCTTTTTGTACAATTGTCCTTCAAGCATGTACAGCTTTCTACACTGTTGTAGCCGTAATAATATAAAATTCTCTATATGTAATACATTTCTTAAATCCTCGAGGTGTTGATCCATTAAGCTGACAGAAAAACCATGTTTGGTCATTTGGGATACATTTCCACTGGTGTACGCCTTCAGTCTCATTACCAGTTACATATTTAAAGCATTATATATGTGGATCATACTTATTTATGTAATCAGTAAGTAATTATCTCAATAACAGGATTTAAAGGGGCCAAAAATTATCATCAAACTAAAAATGAACACAATAGGATAAATTATACTGGCACTATATTGAGATGTTGGACTAAGTAAGATTTCTATAATACATTTCTTACATCAATAGCAACCATAACAGTGTTCTTAAACCTCCATGTATTTAACAAATTCATAAGCATTTTTTTCTAAAATTTTATATGAACATTAACCATCACTGTAACAAACAAATAAATCACTGTAACAAACTTCCACTACCTACACAGTAAGTAAGTATGATAAGTAGTTTAAAAAATAAACAACTGTTTATAAAATTATATGATCAGAGTCCAAAGTCGTCTGCATGATAAGATTTAGCAGTCTGTATTTCAGTCTTAAGCGTCTTAAGTATCATCAATTAATGTTTTTTTTTTCATTCATCTTTTACAGGTGTTGGGTGAAATTTCAACAGCTCCAAAATGTTTTGGTGTCAAAGTTTACTATCTTTTTAATTTGTCCACGTTGCTTACTTCCATTACAACAATTAATAAGGCCTTTGCGCCCTAAACACTAATCCTCCAAAGCTCCAGAGACTCTGGTTTGCCTCAACAGTGATTGCCTTCGGTAAACAAGTGCACAATCAATCATTGCGCAGTCACAGAAAAGAGCACGGCCTAATCAGGGCAGCTAGAGCTCGTTTTTGCGCCTGGGCAAAGAACCACTGGGGTGCACTTGCGGAGAGTGCTTAAGATTTACGCATTAGCGGGATCACTGCCAGGATAGACTGGGAGCAGGAACAGTAATGGTTTGTTATCATGACCTTTTCGCGTTTCCATTAGTCCTGGTCTTATTTAGCTGTGAGAGCTGCAGCGTTCACTGAATTTGATTTAGCCATGTGTACATTGACCAAAAGAGAAATTAGCCAGCCTGGGTTCCTTTACACAAATGGCACGACTTCAACCTTTACCGCCGCTTTTGTGTAAATACAGCGGTTTTAATGGGCAGCATTGAAGTTTCCATTAAAGGAAGCTCTTTTGTTGTTTAACAAGCAGGTCGACTGAGGAGAGTGTGAGTTAGTCCGACTCTCACATGTCCGTCTACTGTTTAGTGAAAGGGAGTGCGCTGGTCAAATTCACAGCATCACATGGCGCAGGAGATCTTCCCAGTTAGACTGAACGGGTTTCCAGTCTGAGTCAAAGATTGTAATGTTTATAGGGCGCATAAAAATCACTACGTTTTGATTCATCACTAAGATTTGCGCAATTTCCTTAGACCAATGTATAACAAGCTGAAATATCAAAAACATGCCAATTTAATTTTATACTAACTTCTTTACGACTAGCCAAAGCAAGATAATGAAAAATATAATAATTATCATTGCTATAAGGAGGGTGCTAGTTATTTCTTATAGCCAGTCCTGCGCTTGAATGGACACCAAAACAGCAGTAAAATTTGATACGAGTAAATTTTACAGTATTTATCCCTGAATTATGATAACTGCTCGTGCCACTACAGGCAAGCTAATATCTAATATCTCCTACCAACATACTTGTCAACTTTATGAAATATAAGAGCAATGAAGTCTGATTTATCTAGGGCTATTTAAATGCCCTAGATAATACTCTTTTTTTTTTGATTACTCATTTTAACAAAAAGAAAAAAAAATAGATCTGTACAGTTTTAATAATTAAAAATGAGAATTGACAGACTCGTTACAAAATAAATGCAAAGTTAATGTTAATTAATTAAAACATGAATCAATGATATTGTGGCTTATTGATGAATCCAATTAACAGATGAGACAAAGCAAGGACAAACAAACATATATGACATACCAAATTGTAAAAAATAAAATGTATGATAAACAAAACCCAAGGACAATAAAGCAGAAGCAACTATTCAGTAAGGAAGGATACCATCATTCACACACGTATTCCATATTCAACACAAGCTGTATTATGTTTATTCTCAGCAAAGTTTCTGTGATATTGGTATTAGAGTCAAGACTTCTTTGCCTAGCTAAGTACTTAAATTCTGTGTTACACTTCTATTTTAGTATATATTATTATTATCTTACAAAATTATTCTAAAAAAAACATTGCACTGAAAGGCTAGGTGGACCATTATGCTTTTAACAGGTAAATTTTGCATAATAATAATAATAATAATAATAATAATAATAATAATAGTAATAATAATAATAATAATAATAATATTTAGGAAAAACAAACAAAGAAAAAACATTCATATAAAGACAAACAAATTGACCCCTTTCTTTAGCATTTTGTATTAGATTTGGTTAAATGCTTGCTTCTAGTTTTTACACAATCCTATAGGCTATAATAAAATGTCGCATCTCCTGATATTATAACTTCTTTTGTGCATAACACTATTGTCCACTATTGTAAAAAAAAAAAAGGATCACACAAGTGGAGCATGATGTAGGCTACTGTTGAAAACATGGCTACAGCTGTCTGGTGCAGAAATATAAGTTGCCAGTGCCAGAAATATTACCTATTACCTTAATTTATCATCAGTTTCGGCATAAAATACAAAGACAATATAATGAAAATAGGGATGGGTTAAAAAGCAGTGGGGTTATTATATTAAACCAATAAACAACCATTATAAACTCTCACACAAAGCTTAACATACAAAAATATTAATATGATCAGTATAAATATATGTAGCACAAATTTCAATTTAAGTCGTTCATTCTATCTTTACTATCCATAGTTTTGTTTCTAAAATCTTATTTTTTATAATGTGTTGTTTGTTTGGTTGCTTTGTTTGTTAGGTAAACTTAAAATCACATGAACAAAGTGATTAGTTTGCCAGTGAACCCTCTTTCCCTGGGCTGCATGATTAACACGGCACTGTGCTCTACACGCCTGAATCAACGTGCGTGTTTCGGCATCCTAACGCCACTTCTTCTACATCCTTTTCCATGGATTGTTTTGACTGTACGATCCAGGGTAAACATTACATTTCATCTCTAAATTTAAACCGGAAAAGTGTCACTCTAAAGCGTCGTGGTAAGAGCTAGTCAGGGTCATAGACCTTTCCGGCATAATAAATCAGCCGTAATGAACGCCTCAGAAGGAAGATAGGAGCAGAATGACGCATTTGTTAAAAAGCTTCAGGAATAATAAATAAAATAGTTGCTCTTATTTTATTTCAGATCTGGCATGCACACATTGTGTAGATATGTTGACTCAACTAGGGCATGAACGAATCAAGTTCGTTTACGTTCATTAAAAATGAAAATAACAATAAAATCATCATTTTCGTATAAATTTAATATTACTGTAAAAACAGTGCTTTGTGCTTGTAAGTGATGTATCTATATTATACACAGTGATGATGATGATAACTATAACAACAACGACACTTATAATAAAAAAAAATAATAATAACAATACTAACAACAACAACAATAACAATAATGACAATAATAATAATAATAATAATAATAATAATAATAATAATAATAATAATAATAATAATTCCACAGTTGTAAATATCTAATACAGCCATAATAATAGAGTGACGGGATGCACTTGGGTTGTAGCCTATATGGATGAAGTATCGCTTCTGAAGTTAATTGTGTTTTCGTTTTAGTGGAGAATAGATTTCCTTTGTTTATTATAAGCATAGAGACGGATTTGCGTCACCATGCAACTTGCAGGTTGAGATAAAGTTGCACAAATATTGAAAAAAGGAAGTGCTAACAGTCATTATAAAGTTCCCCCCTCCTCGCTCCGGAGGAAATATGGACCTCCGCTGTACCCTAAAATACTGACATCTTCTATTTTGGGATAAATCTAGCAGGAATATCCGCTCATTTAGGCTTGAATCAGAGCCCTTAAAAACAGGATGGCCTGCATCGAGAAACTCCTGTTTCCTAATCTCACTGGGCCAACAAGGAACTAAGGCTCATTGCAGCAAATAATAGAGTATTTTCATTTTATATGATAGGTGTGATTATACCTTTTACACGTTTAAAATCCATCTCAGGATTAGGTCAGGTTCCTTAATAGTCAGAATAAATAAATAAAAATGATAATAAATAAATATATAGATCAATAAAGTGCATGCTCATAGTGACAGTGATAATCTTTGCCTCTAACAAAAGAAACCATGTAACATTAGATGTAATCCAGTACAACAGCAGAGGGTTGTATCACATTAGAAATATCTCTCTCTCTCTCTC
>JAOVVF010000025.1:5431144-5441271 GCA_028565595.1 Duopalatinus emarginatus | reverse complement strand
TTTGATGATAGTGAATTGTAGCATCCTGTAATTTGTAAAAAGAAATCCTTGTTGGCTGTAATTAATATTAGTGTAATAATCTTCTTTCTTCTAAGGTCATTTTTATCAATGAATGTGAAGTATTTCCTGCCTTTTTAGGCCTCACATAACTGATATAGTCAGCAGGTGAATCTTACATTATCACGTATAAAATTATTAACTGCAAGCATTAAAAAACTAATATAAAACAAATGCTTGCAATTATACTGCAGATTTTAATCTGTAAAATTTTTTTTTAAATGACCCGAATAGGAGAAAAGCTATCTGTTTATATTTAGCGCCATTTTCCGCCATTAAAGTAGCTATTTGAGTGGCCCCGTAACCCAAGCAGGACAATGTTGGAGCTGAACAGCTTAACAGATTTCCTGTCTAAACTTAAACATTTTGAAAAAAGCAGCTGCTTCAAATAAATTACTACACTGTGTGTTTGGCTTCAAAACACATAAGGTCATGGATTAGCTTGTCCTAGTGTTTCTTCTGGTTTGAGGACTGATAGAATGCCTGTTTATGTCTCTTTTCCTAGATACATTTTAATAAAAGTATCTGCATTTTGAATGCACCCGTTTATTGTACAAATAGAATACAAAGCATGCTCGTCTGAAAAAAAGGATTTGCTTCTAAGACTGTTCTTGTTTTTATTTTTTTTATTTTTTAGAAATAATTAAATAACGCTATAGCAATAGATCTCAGTTTATTCACTGTACATTTAAAACACAATTACAGACAACAGTACTGAGTATAGTATTCAATTTCTTGCTTATATGTTGATATATATGTTCTATATATTTATAGAAACTTTTCAACACAAGCACATCCTGGCAAACATTTCATTACTGTGTGTTTTAAAGAATGATCAGCAGTTCTTTTGAAATAATGTAAAAATAAGAACAATTAAACAATTACAATTAAATTAAATTAAATTAAATTACAATTAACAATTACAAATGTATTATATATCCTCTTGCTTTCAGTTTGATTTATTATGCATTTCTGTCGATGAGATTTTCACCACTGAGTTCAGATTAAGGATCTATGTACACTATATAGTAGCGATAATGAAACTAGCCTGTGACTAACTTGATCTACTCATGTTCGTGTTTGAAAACTGAGCTGCAGGTTTTCAGATTATTGAGTGCTTTTGTAACATAGTTTCCAAGCAACTTACTTTGCTTGCTGAAAACCAAAACCCTTGCCAGCTAGTTGGGAGAGAGGCAAAGAAAAGTAAAAAAAAAAATAAAGAGAGAGAGAGAGAGAGAGAGGCTAAGAGGCATCTATGGTTAAATTTAAGGATGTGTTTCTCTTGGACGACTGTCTGTGCAGCTATAAACCAAGGGAGACATTTTCATACTCTACATTTTTCATGGTTTCGCTCCTAGTTTCCTCCCTTCCTTTCTCACTCCACCTTGGATCCAGTTACCTTCTCCTGCACTGCCTGGTAGACCACAGATGACGGGGCATCGGCTTCTTGTGGAACTCCATTTGTGGGACCCCCCACCACATGCTGCGGCCTCCATCTTTGGACGGAGCCTGGTTGTCCTTGGACCGCTCTCTGAGACTTTACCACCTGGATGCTGACTGCTGAAGAATCCTTTCATCGCACACCCCGTTTTAAAGTAATGCCTTGTGTGCACACTTAACTATCATTACGGTTTGTTACAGATACTAATCTAAGGGCTCCCAAGGCTTTTCTCCCTCATTTTTATGTGGCAATAAACAGGCCATATTTGACATCCTGGATTCTTTTTTCCAGAAAACGAAGCAGTGGTTTTTCTGCCAGTTTTGTGGCATATCATCATTTGTGTGAACTGCTTGTAGTTTGTTATTAATTTGACTTTAGTGATCCTCCATATGAGATTTATCATACGCCCTGTCTGGCTCCATAAGCAAATGTATTCACAGACGTTTACACCAATGATTACAACCACATTTGGACAACCCACTGTGATGAACAAACGAAAACAGAGAACAAAAATACTGCCATCAAAGGTGGAACAGAATTACATTTAGTTTGCTTTCTACATATAATTAACTTGCCTATGACTTCTGGATTTATAGCTGTGTTCACATTAACTGCAGTGATCTTGCAGTCAAGCCACAGGATACCTATGAATTACACCAGCTTACAAATAATATTATCTTGTCAGTGTCAGTCAGACGACATGATGACCTGCACAGGTCAACTTCCCATAATCATGGAAGCATCAATCCACATGTCTGTGTTATTTCAATAAAAAAGAGACCCAGGAATCTTCTCGGTGTTCTGGGAAAAGCTAAACAGCTATCTGTAGCATCTGTAGCCACATGTCAATTGTTATAGTAGAAACCATACTTCCTTGTGTAACATCTGAGTTTTTTTCATATCCTCATTTTCACTTTATCATGACCTACAGATCAGATTTTCATCTGGGGGTGAAGAGGAATAAAATAAAGCTGTACAAATACAGTCAAATTCCATGAACATTAAGTTAATAAATACGAAAGGCAAGTAATCACTATTCATAATAATGTCAGTGTCTACCACCTAACAAATGACTCTTTTATATATCTAAGCATAAATGACTTCTTCCTGAATATATGACACATTTGTTTATAGTGTCTGGATGACTTCAACTGAAAAAAAATAAAATAAAACCGCATATTTAGAGAGCCCTCTGTTTAAAAGTCCCAGTAATGGTTTCTAAGTGTTGGGACCACCCTCTAGGTCCATCAGTGATTCCTGGACTGGCCATTATGCACTGTGTGTATGTGTGTGTGTGTGTGTGTGTGTGTGTGTGTGTGTGTGTGTGTGTAACATAACTTAAACCAATCATAGTGTCAAATGTGTCATCAGATTTCTAAGAAGTCTGATGATCCAGAATGAACACCCGACTGCCAGAAACTGAAGCAAATCACTACATGTGTAAATGGTCTCTAAAAGCAAGCTAAACTGGCCACATTGGTTGTCCGTTACCACAGAAACTGCCATCCACATACAGAGGAAAAGAAGGTGAGTGATTTTTAGAAAGCAGTTTGGTTTCACATCTCCTCGCAAATTCCTCATTTGAGAGAGTGAAACATGATGCATGCAAGGATTAGGCTGAGCTGCTGGCCATTAACCTTGTCTGCTTGCTCAAGTTTTTCTTTTTTATTTTTACCAATTCCATTTCTGTCCCTGTAGCACATGCATAGAGTTAAAGTATTAATATTTATTGTACTGAAATAAGTTCACTTTCCATGTATTTACAAACACCCCAGGCCAGTCTTAGTGCCTCATACCCTATGGGTGCATGGGGTCAGAGTTCACTTCCTCCAGGGTATGTTTAGGAATCTTTGACTTGGTGCAGCTGCACTGATCATCTGTGTGTAGATGACTATAAAACCTACAAAGCATGGCTCTGGCCAGCTGCGTCTATTTGCTTAAGGGACTAGTCATAAGTGACTTAAGTCAGGTAACAAATTTTATTAATGTTTTGTCCATTGGCCTTCCACGTGCAATGCGGTATATTGCCTGTTTTACTAAATGTATGTTGTATAAATGCACTTATAAACATGCTTAACAAAATCGAACCCTTTTTTCACACGTTAGCATTGTGTGAATTCTTTTCTTTCACTCCCTCGGTGCATGCCTCCTCCACACCTTCTGCCCTCGCTTATCTCTTATTGTCTCTGTCGTCTGACATATGTTTGAGCTCTTACACTCAACATTCATCATCTAATCATTACAACCTCAAGGTTGTGACCTGCAGCAATCTGACCATGAACTGTCTCTTTTGCTCGCTCTGTCTATTATATCTTTATTCAGCTCCCTTCTTACCTTAACTTACTACGGATTCCCTGTCTGCAAACTGAAACAATATGACTGCAGGAAACATGGTTAGTGGCTGTGCACTATATCGCTTCAGGTATTTCTTTGACTAAGGAAATATTTTCATGGAATTCCCCCCATCCTAACAGAGACAGAGAAGCATGTCTGTGGTGTCATATGGGCTGCTTAGGTTGCAGGGAGGGTTTATTTCCCTGAACCTCTTCTGACCTCTCGCACACACAAACAAACACAAACAGTACTCCTTGCTTGTCCCATATCCAATTAGTTTATCTTGCGGCTGACACGCTGATCTGCAGAGGCAGCTAGTCTTAACACACCTTTTCATAACAAGAATTTGTAACATTCAAATAAGTGTGAAAGTGCTGTTGTGATTGATCATTAGCTTAAACATACAAGCATCTGGTTTTCATCAGACCTAAAGACATGAAACAGATTGTGTGAGGTTTGTATTAGAAGTTTGCTTTCATTAGAACAACATTGGTGACCAGAACCTATTAGGAGCATGAACTTATTTAATTTAGAATTTTTACGGCTTTAATTGTTTTTACACGCTTACTGAAGGCAGTAATGTTGTGTGAGAAGTCTCTTGGTGTGTATGACACTTACTGTCAAGCCCAGCAATTATTGACTGGTTACTTGAAACAACATTTCCCTTCCTTTGGTGGTTATACCATTAATGCAAATTGTTTCACAAGCAATGACCTGAAGATGCCTGGAGTTTCTCACGTCTCACCTCCACCCAGCTCTGATTAAAAAGTAGGCTTCCTTTAATTCTTAAATGTAGTAAAAATATTCTGTGGACAAATACCTAAAAAATGTTTATGATCTTTATTGTCATATATGAATAAATTCATTACAATCAATTACAACAAATTAATATAATAAATCAAATATCACGCATTCAAATTAATCAACTAACTCGAAAAAGGAGGGAACTTAAAATGTGTTAAAAATCCACATAGTACTATAATAGTAGTATATAATTGAAGGTATTTTTTGCATTTAGGTTTGAAAAGTAAATAATTAAATAAACTTACAAAAATGTACTTAACTTAGAATAATTTACTATATTATAATTGTTTTTCAGTATTTTTTACTGCCCTTACTGCCTGCCTGCCCTTACTGGCTCAGTGGCTTATGAATTTCTGAATGCCAAGAAAGTGGTGTTATATAATTAAACAAATGGCTACGTCTCAGATATATAATAAGATGCCGTTGCATATAGATAGATAGTGGTTCTATATACACATGTATACATATACACACATATACATTACATACAAATATATAACATACCTTGAAGCATGATAAATGAAATAAATATAGCATACAATCTGTACAAATAACTGAGAAATGTATGTCAGATTATTTAAACTCCATCAAATTGTCAAATTAATGTTGCACGTTAAACTAAAACTGAAGTGAAAAGTCTCCAAACATAGACATATACTTAAGTTACGTTTAGGGGAGGTATAGGGATTAGGGGCTGGGTGTCAAAGTAGACATGATGAACTTGTCACTAAGGTAGATGAACGAGCCATGAGCTACCACTACTCTGAGTTGGACTTGAACCATAACAGAGATTGACTGCTGTTGATAGTGACCAGCCAATGGCAAAAGCAATGCAATCCTGTGAAGCATGGTCAGATATTAACATGTCTGTTTTAACAGTGATGGGCATCTCATTAACTAGGCCTGAATTTCTTTATAGCCCAACTATCTATATATCTATCTGTCTGTCTGTCTGTCTGTCTGTCTGTCTGTCTGTCTGTCTAACTAGCTAGTTTACTAGCACATTACTACAGGCTGCAGTTGTGACCTGTGTCCTTCTGCTGTTTGCTCAAAATTCACTAGTAATGAAAGTTTCAAAACGGTTTATGAGGCAATCAATAAAATACAAAGTAGATCCATATTATGTTAAACACTTAAGTAATTATATAAGAAAATTTTATTTATTGGTGTAAATATAAAATTAACTCTTTATTTTTACACTATTTATTTTTTCACTCTTATTTAGCTATCATCATGTTTTGGATCATCTATCGTTGATGGGGTCAGGCCGATTTTAGTCCAAAAACAATTGTCATTGAAAGAAAAAGAAAATAAGAAGTCTGGCTACATTTGCTATTACATTAACAGAAATGTTTTTGAATGAAGATTAACATTAAACATTGGACATGGGGGAGGTAGGAAAGGTAGTTTACATTCTCAGCAGAGTAGTCTTGATAACAGGCCAAGAGAAATATGAGCCGTTTAAAATGTGTGCATTAACATAATTTATTGTTCTCCTACTCTGCTCGAGTACTCTTCGCAGTTGCCCTTTTTCAGGCCCTGAGACAAATGACAGGTCCCACTTCAAGAACGGATGGGAGTGAAAAATCATTCACAGTTGGTAATCGCTTAAAACAGCACTATATTTACAGACTAATAAGTGCAAAACGTTCCAGGCCATTCCCTCCCTCTGACTGGGATTTGGGATCTTCGGGAGAAAAAAAAATCTCTGTGATTTACGTCAATTTGGAAAAGCTTTCATTTGGAATAAGGCATTGGTTGTTGAAGAGGAGGAAAGGAAACAAAGGGAGGTTGAGGTGGGGGATTTATAATTTTTTGGTGTATGTTTGGAAGTCTCCCACACATTTTTAACCAGTTTATGTACAAATGGAGTGACCCAGGAATTAATGAGCTTTTCACTTTAAGTTTCAGCACAGATAAGGTCAAATACATTTTTCTTCCCCTTGCTCTCTCTCTCTCTCTCTCTCTCTCTCTCTCTCTCTCTCTCTCGCTCTCTCTCTCTCTCCCTCCCTCCCTCCCTCCCTGTGACTCAAAATTCTGTGTTAACAGTTTTAGAAAAAGTACACAAGAAAAGCCACATCATTGACACTTTCTGTCAATCCAGTGGGAGATATTTTACTGCGAGCATTCCGACTGGCTATAAACAGAACTTGATAAATGACTAAGGGATAGACCGAGAAGACAAGGGTCACTTTCTTTACACCAAATTGCAGACTGCCTTGTTGATGTTATGCACATTTCTTTCTCCAGGACTTTTTTGTTTTGTTTTGTTTTGTTTCACTTAAGTATTATAAATCTTATATATTTTTATGTATATTTTCTGAACAGTGAAATGTTAATTTGATAAACTCTTTTTTTAATGCCAAAATGAAACAAAAACCACAATTTCAGCACTGATATACTAATGCAGAAGATTAAAATAAATCTGAGACCATTTTTCTTTTATTCTTAATAAGGATTGTGGGTGCCAGAACTGTGAAATGAAATGTATATACACAGCAATACACAGTACAAAGCTCAAGCCAGAATGTTAACATTTTAAAATATAACTTTTAAACTGAAATTTATCATTTATTTTGTAGTACATTATAATAGTAAATTTAATATGGCATGTTATAATTTTAAATAAACATTAAATATTTAATTATATATAATATAATTATTCAGTTAGATTTTTTTCTCCCACAGTCCAAAAACATGCAGATAGGCAATCTGTCTATGCTGTACTGCTTATGTGTGCATGAGTATGTGAATAAGTGTGTGAACAGTGCTCTGAATTGGACTGGTGTCCCAATGCTGAATTCTTGCACCCAGTGTTCACCCAAATCCTCCACCTTATCCCTGATTAGGAAAAGATAAACTAGTAAATCAATCAATAAATGGATGAATGAATGAATGAATGAATGAATGAAAAACATATACAAATTTAATTAGCATTTAAAACTTACACTGTAGAAAATGACACAAAACCTATGTAATATGCACTGGATAGTATGCCAGTCCATCATCTAGAAGAAATTTAACATTAGATAATTTACCCACCTGCAGGTTTTGGAGGAAACCTGCATAAAACTTTTTTACTTATGGTGGTTTACTACAGTTGTTTGTATACTACAAAATTGTATCAAGGAATTTTCAAAACACCCTTGAACAACTCAGTCTGGGCAAAGATTTCGTGCCATGGAAAGTATACATCTCAAACTCTTTGCAAGTTTGTTCTTGCAAAGTTACTTGCCAAGAATGTACTTCCCAAGGACACAAGTCCATTCTTTATGTTCTTGGTATTGAAATACATGAACATAATACATAAATACTCATGTGAAATGCCACACTGACAGCAACCTGATCTCCAGATCGACCCAAGGACCCTGCATCTGTGAGGCAACAATGCTACCCACTGCTTGATAGTGCCATCCCAGCAAAATACATAAACCATTTCATTCGTCTCAGTCGAGAGTCTTTGAACGTTTTTTTCTTTTTTGTCATGAAAACATCACTACAAATAAGGAACGTGCTCCTGGACTTTCCACCTGATGATGGGAAATCTTCACCATTTAACTTCATTGTGTGGTTCACACATACGTCATCAAGAGCCATGACGAAGTGAAAGTACTGATGTAAACATGTTAGGATGGTACTGTAGTGTAGTGTACTCTTTTGTGTCCAATTTTAAGTACTTTCCAGATTGTCTACGTTGTAGTCTTCAAAAAACTAAACCCTACTGCCCTTGTACATTCCCTTCATAATGTGTTTTCACTATTTCTATCTATCTATCTATCTATCTATCTATCTATCTATCTATTTATTTATTTATTTATTTCTTACTTTCCTTTTCCCCCTGTGGTTGCGCAATATATTTCGGTGATGTGTGGAGTTCGATGTTCCTGCTCCTGCAACACATCTATCTTTGTTTTATACGGTTACATAATAAATTTGTACCATGACCGCTCCTATTCCTCTTTGGCATTTACTCAGATATTTAGTGCATTTTCTATATGTCTCTTAGGCGTCATACTCACATAACATTAACTCCAATAACTCCCTCTTGTGCATCTTCCTCGTTTCCAGTCCCAGGAAGATCTAGTCTTAAAAATAAACAGTGTATTTCCTATTCGTATCTGTGTTTGTATTTTTTCTTTAGATTGTGTGCTCATTCTGATTAATATGTTCTGATTTTAATCTAGTTTAAATTTTAACTGATTTTAATGACATGGATTTATTACTTACACTAGGCAGAAACAGCATGATTTTTAATTCAAGACATCAGTCATTATGATCATTTTATTTCACTGTAGACCAATCAGGCTTTTCTACCTGTAGTTGCTATAATTTATAATTGG
The DNA here is from genome assembly GCA_028565595.1 of Duopalatinus emarginatus. Taxonomy (NCBI): domain Eukaryota; kingdom Metazoa; phylum Chordata; class Actinopteri; order Siluriformes; family Pimelodidae; genus Duopalatinus; species Duopalatinus emarginatus. Next base: position 5,432,295 of record JAOVVF010000025.1, on the reverse strand, counting down.
ATATCATGTACCACAATTAATTAATCAATTAATCAAACTATTTATTTTCCAAAAATCTCCAGTGGCTCAAAAGCAGGATAACGTCCAGAAGGCGATTATTCAAATAAAAATGAAAGTCTAGCTGCCCCCAAAGAGCACAAAAAAAGATCTGAGATACATTTAAACTAATGTATATGTATACCTAAATATCCCTCTATGCCACATTTAACAAGCAGAGTTTGAACAGTTGCAGTTGAAACGAACTTGAAAGACATGATATGTCAGGGACAGGGACATTGTGACACTCTATGAAGTCGCAGTTCATCTTGGTGCCTTGGTTGCCTGCTGACTGTCTTCTATGCCCACCTTCAAGCTTTCCATATACAGTACATTAAACATGTTTCTGTTCACGTCATGCTAATTGTTAGGGGACAACTTTTATACTATGGAAAATGATGATATAATGCACATTAATCTGTCAGGTCTAATAGGGAAGTAGTGGCTAATGCCAAATTATGCCAATTTTATTAACCTCTGTTCCAATAATTAGTGTTTTACAGTCAAAAGGAAAATAGTGACACCATTTTCCAGTAGGACCTTTAAACTGATACGTTTCAACATCAAATAAAAGCTCTAAATTTCCAACCATTTAATATAATACTGTTGCATGTATAATTACCAACACTTGCTGGCCATATATTCAATATGAACTTGAATGTATAGCACTAATATAGGTCAAAAACAAATAAAGCTTTTACAAATATATTGTATTATATATGAAATATATTATACTTTAAATATATTTAAATTAGTTTTTGTAAGTCATTTTTAAATAGATATAATGCATATTTTTAAAAAATTAGATCAATGTGTTTAAACAAGTCTTATTTGTTAAATAACTTTTAAATAAGTGTTTAAATTTATTCTGCATTTCTGACTTCCCAACCCAAATAAAGTCATTTCGAATAACCAAATGTTTTAATTTTATGATAAACTAACAATTTCCTAATCCTACACTGGTTGTACGACCTGACATGGAAAGTGTACCTGCCTGACTAGTCCAACATCACAACTTTTTTGAGAAAAAGACATTTTCACTCAAACATAAATGTCATGTAGGGTCTGAGTAAAGCAATATTATATTTATGGTTATTACCTCTTACATATAAAAG
>JAOVVF010000025.1:5400783-5419644 GCA_028565595.1 Duopalatinus emarginatus | reverse complement strand
GTTTCACTGCACGGATGGGTTAAATGTGGAGGTCACATTCCTCTGTGTGCAAACACAGTAGGCAAATACTTCACTTTACTTCACATTTTGGCCAGGGAATAAAAAAATGAAAGCCCCATGTGTGTGTGGGTTTCTTCTGAGAGCTCTGGTTTCCTCTCACAGAAAGCTGTTCAGGATGAATCTGTGCCACCAAATAAGCCATGGTATAGACTCCCCATGACTCAGTAGTTTGATAAGCGGCTTAGATAGTGCAATCTCAAACAATTGATTTTAATCAATACCATATGCAGCTTAATAAGGTCCAATGAGTTGGAAGCTAAATTTAAAGCAAAAAAGGAAAATTAAATGTAATAAATGGTAAATTTATTGCTTTTATTTTAAATATATGTACATATAGTAAATATATTTCCAGTGTCTACCCTAAAATACCTAAAATATTGTCACTTTATTTAAGGCTGACTCTTTGGTTATTTCTTCTTATATATCTTAAAAATATATAGCTATTAAGACATTAAAATTTTGCTCAGTGAAGAAAGAACTTGGCTGGAGGATAGACATGTCCAGCTGAGAAGCTTGGGGAAGACCCCGAGCTAGTGCCAGATGTTTCACCTTAGAAAAACCCTAACTGGCAACCTCTAACTGTAACTTCCCACTTCTTTATTGATATGACTTACACTTAGTAGTGCTATTGGTGTTTTATTTTGTTCTGCATAAGCTATCATCTATTATATCGTGCCGATGCTCGCTGACAAGAGCTAACCGTGTTGTTTAAAGGGCAATAAATGTCCGATAATTTTAAATAAAATGGACTAAAAGGTCCATTGTGCTATAAATGACAAGGCTATTAAAAAATGTTGGGTATATGTCAACATCAATCAACATTTTAGTGCATTTTAGCTTTGCCTCTGTGACTATTTTAAAGTACTGATGAATTGATTCAGGATTTAAGATATTAAAAAAAAAATTACATTTGTGTCAGTTCAATTTTGTGAAACGCTGTAGGATCATTGTGCACAAACACTTTTGTCTGCCTGGTGTCATTTAGCTTTGCATACCACTGTATTGGCTTTGCAAAAACTTATTTAATTTCCAGCTGACAAAATGAAATTATGTTATTAATGAAAACGTGTCCTAATATGTGTTGATTTTTCCTAGATGAATATTAACGTCTGAGGCAATGTTTGGAAAAATACCCTGCATTCTATACTGCCCAGTGCTGGCCAGCTAGGAACTTTAACGACTATGACTGTTCTCTTCAGAGAGCAATATCTATAAACATTTATTTATTGTAATGACAGACGTTTGTGCAGAAGTGGGCCTCAGAGCATGTGACTTCATAAGTCATCTTCACATCAATAAAAATTTAAATTCCAGTTTTCAGGAGTGATGAGAACACTCCCAAAGGGGCTTCTCTGGGGCTTGGCCTACCATTTTGCCAGTTGGCACTACTTTTAGAGGTCTGTGTTTTCTAAAATAACAGAGGATCTAAGGCCCATTACTCTATATTTGGAATATTGTAAAGAGGTAAGTGGAAGCCAGTGGAACATTTTGTAAATCTTGAGTCACCCCAAACCACCATGAGGACGATAAATGTGTTGGTCTCTCCAACAGGATATCCCCTTTGCCTCACTTACCATGGTCATAATGAGAATAACAGAGGGGGCATTATTTTTCCTCAGTAGTTCAGGAAGGTGATAAAGGGCTTTCAGATCCTTTCACAGGGTGCAGTGGTATATACACATTAATTCACAGAGACACGACTACATCTCTTCTTATTATAGAACATTTTCCCCTTCACTTTACAGTTTAGAGCTATAAGTACACATCCATGGGATATACTAGAGGCTACGAGAGCTAAAGAATTAGTGCGCTATTAAAAGTAGACCTGAGGAAAGGATAACTGGACATATAACATTTCATGTATATAGAATGACTAATATTATTTATGTATATTATGTAATGATATTTATAGTATATAATGTACCTATATCGAGTTAATAGCCTCTTTACAATGGAAAAAGTAAAGTCAATATGCAGTGTCTCTTACTTGCCTTGTGCTTGTTCCTATTTTCTAATCTGGATCATAAATATTTTATCAAGACTCATGGGGAAAATGAGATTCCAGTATGTTTTTTTATCCCCAAAATTCAAAATCCCTCATTTACAAGTACTGTTTTGTTTTCTATTTATTTCTGTTATCTTATTGTATTAGTTCTGGTAGCATGAACGCTTTAAAAATCTGAGGTAAAACACTCATAAATGATCATTTTGCCTACGGGATGTGAGATTATGTTACTTTCTTGGCAAGAGTTTTGATAAAGTATGTCACTGACCATCTGCTAAAATGATTACCAGACATGACTAAAAGTTCTTAGTGCACAAAACTGTCAACTGACTTATAATGCATTTAGTGATCATATCTTCCTTTTATGAGTCCTGTTACTACACAATTTAAATATTGTTAATCTAGGTGTGTGTGTGTGTGTGTGTGTGTGTGTATTAGTATAAAGTATATGAGTAAGTCTGGATCTACAATCAACTGTATTAAAGTCAGATTTTAATCTTGGTTAAGATGAGAGCCTGATTACTGATTTTTGCAAACGCCTCCTTTCTGTATATATAAATAGTGCAATGACCCATTTAAAATGAATTTGTGTATAAGCTGTTTTAAGGGCTTCATGCCTCTTTTCGTGCTCTATACAAGTATACAAATAATTATTAATCAGTTATGTGTCTGTCAAAAATGACATTATTTACAAATATTCATCTTTTATTTAAAAGTAGTGTGTACATGGACAAAGTACTTAGGCCAAGATAACAAAACAGGAAGTAGTGACAATGTGTCATTTCCAGACTGAGGAAGTTTGTCATCCAGAGTAGTACTAATACTACCTTGTACTAGTTATCTGGAGAACAGATGGCACAATCGATGTGATTTTAATCATCAGAATTGTAGCATATAAAGCCAATTCTTCTGATTTTATAAAGTGCTCCACATTCATATACAGACAACCATGCAGAGGGATCTGATAATTGTAATAATGGTTGTTTTCATGAGGATCACCACCCCCCTAAACACCTTTTTTTAACTTGTGGGTCTGTAACAAATTTAAGGAAGTAACAACCATTTTTACAAAGTGAGAAACTAAGACATAGCCAGCTGCCTAATCTAAAATGAGGGGTTTCAGTTCTTGTTAGGAATAACTTGCAACATCATCGACAGGCTGTTAAATAAAAAATATAATATCATAACTGTTGCGACATTGAAAAACCACAAACATGCTAATAAATTAGTCATGTAATATATAATACTTTTCATACAGAAGGGCCCTAAAAACAAAATGCTCGATTTTACCAAGGTAGACATTAAAAACAAATGAATGGTTTTATGTCTATTTCCAAATGTATTGCTAAAACTTTCAGCTGTTGAAATGCAGAGTACCATATTCATGGCAACTGACAACACATAGGATTATGCCACATGGTGTTAGATATTATTAATTCTATAGCATGGATCAATTAACTACATATTCTTGCAGTTAGCTACATTTTTATTTAAAGAATTTGGGAAATGTCTTTATCCAGAGTGACTTACATTTATCTTATTTATATAACCAAGCAGTTTGACAGTTAAGGGCCTTGCTCAAGGCCCAACAGTAGCAGCTTGATGGTGGTGGGATTTGAAAGCCCAAACTTCTGATCTGAGCTACTGTCTTAAAAATATAATTTATAGTTGTGTGGTTGGGGTGGTGCTGAGTGTGCACCAAAACTCACACCAAACACACACAAGCAAACATAAGCCAAAACCAAGCCAAAAACAGCCAAAAAACAGGGCAAAACAGGCCAAAAACAGGGCAAACAGAAACAGGATCAGGGCATGAGCAGGGTCTGAGACAGTGCAAAACAAAGAGACAGGGTAACCCACAAAGACACATAATAGTAGTAATCCACATAAACAGGTTCATAAGTCTTAGCAGCCATTACACTCTTTACAAGTGCATGCCGCAGCGCCAAGCTTATAAAGTCTGTTCAATCAATCAACTCAGGTGCGCGACTGGAGTCACGTGATTTCCTCACACAAGCGGAAAACCCATACGTGACAATAGTTTAACCTAGATATAAATTATCTACATGAGAAATCATTTTTGATACACATACAGGCACTATACCACCTTCATAATCCAACACTGTCAACAAAGTTCAATTACAGTGAGACGAGGTTGGTTATAACAGAAACTGTTAAGATCTCTACCACAACATTTCTAAATCTATTCCTGTGTCAGGTTAATTCATCTTTGTCACTTTAGAAAGTCATGTTAAAAGTAGCTTGTAATGTGCTTTGTAATAACCAAGATCTGTGGTTTATAGTAGAACTAAAGGTTTCTCCACACTATCAAATGTTTACTCAGGTTTGTTGATGGCAAAGTGGTTGGCCAGCTTATGTCTTAGGGTACCATAATGTGTATGTTACCTTCTGGCTCCAACTTGCAGTTGCATTGTTAAAGCTATATTGTTGGTTGGGGAAAAAAAGTATAATATTGTAGTTAGCAAGTTCTTCTTAGTTCTGCAATCAAAAGAGGAGATGTAAGACAATACTGTGCAAAACAGCAGCTGTTGAAGTAATTCACCCATGGTTGTTGGGACCATACATGCTTGGTTTTTTCAGTTGAAAGCAAAACTAAATGACCCCCCAGATTTCACTGAGCCCTAGCTGAGGAGCATAGGAAAGCTTCAGTGTTACAAGAGCTGCAACATTATTTCTGTATCGCAAAGTATAAGCCATTTTCTTGGATTTACATGCTGTAATGCAAGTATGCGTCTGAAACAAACCAGTTGAGAAAAGTGAATGCTGAAACTGAGCACACAAAAGTCTAAGAAGTAGAAAAAAAAGACACCTGAAACATCTAGCTCAGGAAAGTTTGACTGATCTTCAGGCTAGCCCCATACATTATCAGGAAACCTCACATCAGGCTACACAATCTTTAAACGTGACATGGCTGGGATGGACTGAGTCCCACAGTTCTGATTAAGGTCCCAATTAAAGATGGAAAAAAGCCAAGGGTGAAAGTGACCTTGAAATTCAATCACCAGAAGAGCTCATGAATGGATTAATAGTTCCCAGATGCACAGATACTGTCATAATTAAATGGAAGGAATGTCAGACCCCTTTGGACTCTTGGTTTCCAAATCACCACACTCTTTAGGTCTTTCCATAATGTATCTTCCCAGCCTGTATTCCCTCTAAATGACCTCCTTGAAATAGACGGTGCTGGATATCACGCTTTTCCTTGACTGGGTTGTAGTAGTGAGTCCAGTGAGCATTCCATATTTTCAGACATTTGTAATGAATTGGCTTCAGTGATCCAAAATAAAATCCAAATATGATTTTATTGTATATTAACGAGTCTCCTCTGTCTGAATAGGTTGCAACCCAAATAACAACCAAACTGAACTCAATTCCTGATGATCTTCACCGTCAGAGAAGTGAAGAGAAGTTTAAGCCATTAAAGATGCTAACATCTTTCTAAATACTGAAAGGATTTTCACACTGTTGAGCTTTTGTTTCTTCCATGAGTTTTTGGAGAATATAGCAAGATGCACATTAACACCACCTGTCAAAACATTTCTGACCTGTCAAAGCATGGACTTGATCAAAGCATGACCCAGTAGGACTTTATCAGTTCAGGTTGATAATCGTCGTTAGGAGTTGCCATCAGAGCATAATAAATCTAAACCTTGTATTCACACAACACTCAGCAATGATGGGAACTTGTAAGCAACTGAGGATCTGAAAATGTTGCTAATTGATGCCTACGAAGCAGAGAAAGGCTATAAAAAGATACCAAAGCACTTCCAGATCACCATTTCCACTGTCTGAAAAGTCATTATGAAATGACACTTGAGGGGAACTGTGTAAGTCAAGGCCAGATCGGGAAGACCAAAACAGTCCAAAAATGTCTTTCATGTTCCTTCCTTAGAATTAACTGGCAAATGACCCCATTATTACACAATAGCCTCTTTAATGGGATCTTTATTTCCATGTCCTTCTGATTACTATACCAATTCACAGATATATACTCAGCAATGAGTTTACGTGTCTGCATACACCCAGTATTACCTTTTATTTATAGCACAATACCCACTTATCACACACCAATCCATTCACTATATTGCTGTTTACTGTAGTTTACCATACTAACAATAATGGTTATAATGGTTGTGCTGTGTGTTATGTTGTATTTAAGGATTCTCTCTGTTCTAACATGTGGAAAAAGTACTGCAGAGATGGCTCATGAGAGTTTTCATAACTGTATCTTCGATCAGTAGTCATTTAGGCTTGGGGTTCTGGTTGGATTTGTCACCAATAGTGACATCTGCTTGCTCAGTGGTCCTTAAAGTGGTATATAAGTGGTTGAGCATATTCGGTGGGAAGAATAGTCACCTTATAGGAATAGTGGCCTGGTAATTCTTATAACCCTTATGTAGTACCCTTCTTGCTTGCATTTTCTGACTCATGCACTGTACACTCTAGTTGTCCATTTTTAAAGTTGCCCTTAATGTCACATTGGCACCAGCTTCATAAGCTGCATTGCATCACAGCCTTTCAGCAGTATAATGTTTCCTTTCTGTTTATCCATGCTTTTTGGGTGGATATTGCTTGTAAAACTACATCATTGACACATGCATTAATGTATTCTGATACAGATGTATTCATCCATATTTATGTGAAATTCTGTAGTTGGTACAGTTTTAAACTCTAGTACAATCTGTCTGTACATTTAAAACAGTCCTACAGCATTGATTCAGCTCTTGGCTCTTGTTCTCTCAGTAGATTTCATGTGATTCAGAAGCCATCTGTACGTGGACAGTTTGAACAGTGAGATGTGATCTGAGTAGCCCAAAGGTGGAAATGGAATTGCCCTGTAGGCCTCTTGTACACAGTGTTTGTATAAAAAATTAGCCAATGTATTTCCCCAGCTGTTAGACAAGACACATGCTAGTGAGACTTAGAGAATAGAGTCCTTATATTTCTAGGTAACACATTATATAGATAGTTAACTGAGGGTTTACAAAGTATTGGTAAAATTTTAACAGAAACCTATGTTATACACATGTTCAACAATGTATATACACATATTTAACAAGCAATTAGGAAACTATTTCATTCATCGTTTTGAATGTTGAACATTGTAGCCCTGGTGTTACAAATAATTTTCACTAAATATACTCTAGATGATCTGATAAACATGTACAATTGCAGCAAAACAGTTAAGCTATTCAATCTTAACTAATAAGCTTGTGAAACGTTACTCTGTAAACCTTAAGTCCTGTAGGTGGACAATACAAATAACAAGCTTAACCAGGTTTTGGTTAAAATCCCCAGAAACAATGCTCGCCGGATCTGGATGGTGTTCCAGTTGAGCGCTAATGTTTTTAGCGCTAGTTTATTGTCTGTCTGTGGTGGAAAACACAGTAATGTCAGTGAATTCTCTTTAGATTAATTCAAGATCAGGTGGAGTTTGTGCATCACGTGTTTTTGCAAACATGCAGATGTCCTATCATTTTGTTTTGAGTAATGCAGCTGAATATTCAGAATGAAACATGGTAAATCAGTTTTGCTGGATTGCAGAATCCAGTCCATTGTGAAGCCAAGTTTCCATGAAAATAAAAATGTTACAAAATAAGCATTCCTCATTTCATGTTGTGAATCTCGGTTTTGTCCAGTTATTCATTCAGGGAGTAAATAGCAGACAGGACAGGAGTAGGTTATGAGTCTGCATCCTTAGCTTAGCATAGAGGCATCCTCCCTTACTTCATTTGTGTTTATGTTCATACCGGCACGTCTTCCACCTTGAGTCTGGCTTAGGCCAAGGAAATGCCATTGACACAAAGGCTACATCTGCATTTCTATGCAAAACAATGGACAGGCTGACAAAGTCTGGATCTGGTAGCCTGAATAAAAAATTATTTGCACCATAGGTTGCACAGGCATTCTGAGATGTAATGGTGCCATATAGCTAGCTTAGTTTCTTCTACAACCTTTAAAGTGCTACTTTCAAGATTAGTAGCATGCACATTTTTAAATTAAAATATATATTTTTTAATTCTTGGTTTGTTACCTCTTTGTCTCTGAATTATAGCTTTGTTTTCCCCTTACAGGAATGAACACAGTTACACTGAGCTGAATAAGGAAATTTGACTGCGTGCTGTTGGTTTGCAAGTCAAAATAGTGCTACTGTTTGAAACAAGATATGCACTTGTGTATCCTGGGCATCACTGTCTATGTATGCTGTGTGCTTCATATGGATTTCAGCCAAGATCACCTGCAGACTTAGGTTCGCTAGTAAGTTTTAATTGCAAGATGTATTAAATGCATGAATTGAGCTGAACAGGTCACTGTAAGAAAGCCTAAAACCATATAAAAATCCGCTATGCACCGCTTCAACAAGAATCAATTATTGCCAGTTGGACAGGTTTGCTTGAGCTACTTGCTCCCTGAGAGGAAAACACGGCTTGGCCTAATCAGCTACACATTTAAGATTTAAATTGACTAAAATTATAAAGCGGACATTATCCTGAACTGTCCTGATTGTACTATGATATACTTTTAATATTATAATAAATATTATTTGATACACTGGCCAGGTGGTGTACATTACCGTATATCACCAACAGCAACAGAAGCAAGACCAAGGGTCTGTGAAAAACTGGGAATCATACATACATGTGCTAATCCATGTGAAATTAGAATCAGGTGTAAGTGATTAGGGGAACTGTGACTGGGTTGTGTGATGTGACCAGCTGGTAATGAATGCAGCTATGTAGGCCATCCCCTGAGCCTCAGGTGTGAGCGTAGGTCTGGAGGCCGTGCTGTATGCCTCTGACATAGTTGTGGCCCTGGAGCCCACCCTGTCAGCCTCTGGTGTGGTCCTGGCAGGGTCATGAGGCTGGAGGCTGTTTCATTGTCCTCTGGCATGATCATGGAGCTGGAGGCCTCTCTATCTGCCTCCGGCTTGAGCATGGAGGCTCCCCTGCTGCCTGTGTGTGGCTGACTAGACTCAGTCAAAGCACAATTTGTAGAACACCAGAGGCCAGAGACACCAAGCAGGTTTGTGTTAATGACTAGTGTCATTAACCTGTGGGCTACATTTTGCAGTAGTACTGGTTCTGGTTCAGGAATATGTAACCCAAACTAGTCCACCAGCCACCTTTATGTATAGTTTTTAATCCATTCACAATTTATAACAACAAATATCTCATGAACCAAATGGCCGGTGGCAAGCATGTGAGCTAATCTAATGTGGTTTATTAAGCAAGATATATTTTAAACCAACCATAGTCTGTAATTTACATGTGACAGCATTAGCCATCTACTAAAGTTTTACCTGTATTCATTTTACATTTTGTTTAGAAGAAACTATTTACCATATTCTAACCCCAAAACATGCTTGGGCTGCTTTCGGATAGGCTGTTTTCCAAATTAACATTAACATAAAAATCTTAACGTTATTTTTAACAAATATTTTTTTAAGTATTTACGGTGAGAAGGCAATCCTCACACTTGTGCAACCTTTTTTATCCTGCATACCCGTAGCTTTGTGATTTGTTCAGTTTTAGTTTGTGCACACAGTGGTAGAAAATTGTGCACAAATGGGTAGAAAAGAAAACTTTGACTTATACATTAGGAATGAAAATAAGATCATTTTAATACAGCAAATGGTTATACTGAAAAATATGCCAGAGTGAGACATTTCCCTATATAAAAAAAATTATTAGTGACATACAGGGTGTATCTATGCATCTTCATGTAAATTGGCAATCTTGCCTTTTACTTGATTGCCTATTACTACAATATAGCAGTGACTGATGCTGATTAATTTGAGTACAGTAGCTACGGTGAAGTTTTGCTGGAATGTCATGACTGTTATATTTCAAGAGAAACAACACAGCTGAAAATAAAATCTACAGCAGTATTCCTAGGGTAGTCTGTAACTGTAATGCGGAGTTTATCTTTTCTATTTACATTTTTATCTCTAAGTCAAAGCATCTTGTTTATAATACAATGGCCTTTCCTGTAGCTGCAGTAATTGACAAAGACAACTCAATCATTTCCACCCATCCTTAAGCCGCCAGACCCAGCTGGCTTTGACATTAACACTAGACCATGACTGACAGAGGCCCTGGCCTTGGGTTGGATCCCAGGGGTCTCTAAAGTACATTCAGCTCTCCTTTTGCCTGTTGATTTACTGTTCTCAGTGGCCACACGTTGATCCATTTCCCCTCTCAGTTTGCTCACAGGGCAGCCTGAAAAACGGTCTCCCAGCAATATTTTTGCTTTATGATTTCCGAAGGAGCTGATAAAGAAAAAACAAGCCTTCTTTTTTGCACCTGTTTCAGTTAATGTGCGCTCCAGTCCAGGCCGGCTGCTCCAGGCAACTGGGGAATAAGGGGAAGGCCAGTATGTCACAGGCCTCAATATGGATCTTCTATTTTCCTTCTGCCCAGGCCTGATCTGGCCCCAGCAGCAGGGTGTGTCAGTTTAATGTGACGGTCAAACTGAGGCCCCAACCCAAGCCCTGCTGCATGTGCAGCATTAACATGTGTGGTGAGTATTTGTGTAACATGGGCCACAACATGGAGCTGACATTCATAAGGCAAACGTGAGGAAATTTATGTTGCTTTTTAGGGGGCAACATGCAGATGTGGCCCTGCTTAAGCCTGTGTAAAACATTTGGAGAACATTCGAGCAGTTTTTCACAGTCATAATCCTCATCAGACCCCATATTTTTTTTTACTATGATTCTTTTAAGGAGGCCATGCTTCAGTTGATGTCATTGTATTTAAATGGCCAGATCATGAACAGTATTTGAAAAGAAAAAATAATGCATATTTGTTTTACTATTAATACTTCTTTCCTTTTTATGTGGTCAAGAAATGGCCATTGTGAGTTATGAGCGAATAGTACATAAATTGCCGCAGCTTGAATTATATACAGTATGTGTAGTCTTTATTGCAATAATAAGAAAAGACTTTTCTATGATCTTGCCGTGACGCCAGGTTGACCCTTGCACCACTGGAAAATGAACAGCTATTGTGTAACATTTGGAAATACAAATATCAATATGATTACACTTAAATAATGCAAATCAGAAAATACTGCTAGGTTAGAATAATATGATGCAAGATTACCTGTCTTGGACTCATATACATGTGTAGTGCTCATCAAGTTGTAGTAAAGAGACTAGCCTGCATCAAGTAAAGACATGAAGTCAATAATGAATGCATATATTATGAGATATAGGTTATACATAGGGAAACGTAGCATATCTATTGTTCTGCTATGTGTTTATGTAGCAACCCATTTGACAGTGTAAATGTATTACTGTATACAAAACGTATTTTTTTATCATGGTGCCAAGTGTATCAGAAAGGTATTCTTTAAAAAAACGAGACTCTGCTAGGTTAATATGGTTTTTGTTTATTAATATGTATTTCTCTTTATTAAAACACTTTATTATTATTATTATTATTATTATTGTTATTATTATTTATTGACACTTTTAATGCTAAGGGGTAAAAGGTAATAGGTAGAAGAAAAGATTTTTTCTTTGACTGAAACCCATTAACAAAAGATGCTCAAAATAGCTTCAAATAAAGACACCCACCCAACCACAGCGATTGCTACTTCCTCAGCTTTTCCAGTTCATGGATGGCTATGTGAGTTAAAACAACGTGGTTAATGGAGACCTTGTCAGCCCTAGGGACTAATTAAAATCACATGACTTCCTCCTAGGCTTCCATGAAAATAACTGTATCACAATGGACTGTGTTATTAATATCAGCTTTGGGAAAGTCAGAGCTCCGTTCAATGCATGACCAAACTCAGAGGAATGCATAGAATCTGAGTGAGAGAGTGAGAGAGTGAGAGAAAGAGGGAGAGAGAGAGAGAGAGACAGAGAGGGAGAGAGACACACAGAGAGACAGAGAGAGAGAGAGAGAGAGAGAGAGAGTTTTGTTGGAAAAAGTTTTGTATGCTGTATACAGTGCATGTGTGTCAGCCTGGGAAAACCCTTCACATGGTTGTATTTTGACATTCTCCGATACATGAAGTTGTGAAAACTATGAGTATTTCCTGAACTGAACTGAAATGTTCCCAGAAGTAGTCATTTTAAAATCCTCAGAAGTGAAATAGGAGAAAATCGCATTTAAAGATTTACATTACAGATCCACCTAAGGACAGCAGCACACTCACTGTCTAAAAGCAATGTGTGTATAGTCATAATGACCAAATGGTCTATAACTTAATTGATCTTTATTCAAAATCAAAGTGTTTATTGTCATATATATGGTTAGAAACAGACTTTACAATTAATTCCCACCCATCTAAATGATGTTTATATTGAGAAATAAGGTACAAGAAAGTAAAGATAAGGTGAAGAAAACAACACTATGACCAAGAGATCAGGAATACTACTACTACTACTAATAATAATAATAATAATAATAATAATAATAATAATAAATATCCAGGAGTACAGTATTTTTTTACACCGATGGAATTTGACCTCTGCAACCCATCTGTGCAGTGAAACACACACACACTAGTAAATGCACACACTAGGAGGCAGTGAACAAAGTTGACCACAGTGCCCAGGGAGCAATTTAGGTGGTGGTGGTGGGGGAAGGGGGTGTTCCGGTCACAAAACTGTTTCCCGAACTTTGAACCACGGCTGTCCGATTTACAGGTAGTGTTATGGTGTTTTTTGTGCAAAAATGTCTATTTAAAGACACCAGTGCAAAAATGTTTGTGCACAAAGTTGTGGGTGGTGAGTGAGGTGTCTATATGGGGAAATTATATAACCTATATTGACCCTTCTATATATTCTATAACCTATACTGAACCCTGTATATGGTGTTATGGTGGGCCGGGTGTCAGAGTCAGTCAGTCATAGCCTGGGGATAAAAGATTTTCCTCAGTCTAGAGGTCCTGAGGAGGTTAACACTTCAGTACCTCCTGATTAAGGGCATATGTGTGAAAAACTGAGGTGGGTAGAGTCTTAATATTATGCTGCAGACTCGTCAATGGACTCTGCAGTGGTAGATGTACTGCAGAGATGGGGGATAGGGGTGTCTTTTTAGCAGTCTTTACCACTGTGTGTAGATGTCTGTGGCTGTCCATGGCTGTGCAATTTCCATACAACACAGTAATGCAGCTAGTCAAGATGCTAAGAAACCTCAGTGACATGTCATGTGTGTTCTTGACCAGCTGGTTGGTGGTACATGTGCAGGTGAGGTTATGACTTATGTGGACTTTTAATTAAAAGTGATGTGGTTAGGGTTTAAAACCAACAACCAACAATCCTTCCTGATAGGTATGGGCAATATGACCAAATATTCATATCACCATTCATATCCACAATGCGTTATTTAATGTTTCATTCGATAAAATAATTTTTTTGAGTTACACAAATATATAGTGGCTGTATATTAATATTTACCAACAACAAAATATGTGATTTGGCCAGGGGTGCCCAGACTTTCGCTTATAAATGTAAGTGCTAATTTAAGTGAGATAGTCAGTGACTTGTTTGGACAGTCAGGGGAAGTTAATTCAACAATCTGAGTGCCAGAAAACAGAAATGTTTTGTCATGTCATACTTGGATCCTGAGGGATAGTGGGTCCAGCTGAGTCATTGATAGTGATGTAGATCCATTTGCTACACAGTCTATCCTTTTTGTATTTGGTATTCTTAACTTCTTTACAAACTAAATAAACATAACTAATGTGATTTTTTTATGGGAACAGTATCATATTGGTTTGTACGTGTGTTAAGCACATGATGTCCGTAAGATCATTATTTCTGAGTTGGACTGATCTGTCTGTAATTCTGGGATATTAGGGGATTTGTTTTGATAGTATACCAGGGTTGTTTGGAGCAACAGGTTTTTAACTGTAGTGCTCCATTTTCAACTCCATTTGGCAGACACCCTTATCCAGAGCGATCTTTTATACAACTGTGCAGTTGAGACTTTAAGGGGTTTTGATCAAGGGCCCACCAGTGGTGGCTTGGTGGTTATGGGATTTGAACTCATGACCTTCTGATCTAAACAGAACTCCAGCATCTTCACCACTGAGCTACCACAGTCCTAACAACTTAGGTTGCCTTTGCAGTTAATAATAGTCTCAACTGTAACGTTTTATTTTGTGTGCACGCAGCCCTGTATTATTGTATGCCATGTATACCGTTTATTCTGCAGAGACGTGAGTCGAAAGCTTCTGCCTATAAGGCATAATCTATGCAATAACACCACATACTGTGCCACAAGTTTTCCAAGACTCTCTTGAAGTGAGTTCGGACTGTTATCTCAATAAATCTGGAGATCTATCACTGACAGATACTAATTTTCATGGCACCTAAATAAATCAGTTAACTCTGGAGCCTGGCCTTCCTGGAAAGTCTGTAGTTATCCTTGTCTCTTTGTGATCATGATTGTAAAGAATACGGTTGATGGAGAATGGACACAGGAGACGTGTATATTTTAAGCATAAATAATCTTGTGTGAGTTCTTCTTTTTTTACGTATGTATTTCGGATATTTGAAAAACAGATATATTTTTTTAACTGTAGTCAGTGTAAATACCTAAATCTTCTAGATCACCTAATTGTCCATACAGAACTGTTTCTGTTGGCCACTCATTCAGATTAAACATGTAAATCAATGGGAAAAAAAAAAAACTGAACAGCTGTAGATTATGACCTTTAGAAGGCTCACAATGCTGTTGATGTGGCCCAAGCCGAATTTGCACTTAGGATCGCTGGTCTAGCAGGTTGTTTTGAGCAGGTTTAGATGTGTTTGATACATCAAGTATTTGCACATTACTTTTCTCAAAGTTTCTGAGGTGTAAATGACCCAAACAGTAAAATATCTAAATCAAAATTACATAAAAATCAAAAGCAGTATATATCTGTCAAATAGCATTTTAAAAATCATTGGTCACTTAATTATAATGGATTGCGGTTTAGAATAACATTCACCCAGTGGTTGACATGTGGTGGGTTTTTGCCCCACCTGCACCTTCAGTGGGTGTGAGCCACGGTGATGTCAGGATGTCTTGTCTCCCATTCACTTGGTCAAATCTTTTGATTCACTCTTCCAGTTTTATACACTTATCTAGATATCACACTGTTATAGTAGTTCAAGAAAGAAATAAATGCCACTGTTTTGTGATAAATGTTATAAGTTCTTGCCAAGAAAATCCTGTCCTCGACCATCTAAATGCAAGTTGTTTTGAATTCAGTAAGCATTATACAAGCATAACTCATATACATACATAATGTCTTCCCAACAGAGATTTTAGACTGGTTTTATTCTTATTCGCCAACATGATAAACTTGTATCAGGACGTAATTACGGATAAAGACTTCAACACACTTTTGTAAGTTGATCTGGATTAAAGTGTCTGCCAAATGCCATAAATGTAAATGTAATATCTTACTCTGTAACTTTACTCACTTACTCCGAATTTAATTCAAATTATCCTCGTTATCACACGGTTACTGTAACTAATACACTATAGCTTCTTTGTTCAGCTTGAGTTTCCTTGTCATGCCACTTGATTTTATAACCAACATTAATATTATGCCACCCAAAAAGTATTTACTGCCTTGTCTGACCACCCCATTAAAATGTTCATGGGAGCACCAGTGTAGTGCACAAATATATAAGGGATATAGTAGTAGGCAATAAAATACACAGGTGGGGGGAAAATATGCAACTTCTGTAGAGCTCATTTTAAAATCCTCTATTTTCATATGAAACTGTCATGGTGTCTGTCAGTGGTCTGAACAGGCCTATAAGAAAGCAGCTGGATTTCCAACAATGACATTTCAACACCTTCAGAAAAAAAAAGAGGCCCACCTTTCATTTCTGGAGCATCTGAACTCTCATCAACATCTTCAGCTGCACAGAAAGGTAAGGCTTCCTCCATCTGCCAGAATATGATATGAAATTATCTCTGTTTATGTATCCGACACATTCTTTCACGCTTTATTTTTTTTTAAGTCTTACTAAATAATTTCTTCTTTTAAGTTTTACTAAATAATAGTATTTCATCAATTTAAACACTTCTTACACAACACTGTCTCTTATGTCATATTGTACAATGATATATCACAAGCAACATTGTACAAGAAGGAATACGATGCAGTTCGAATAATAAGCCTTAACTGTAGAGCTTACTGATTTTTCTTTTCTTGTTCACATGGTGTGTTCTGAATGGCCTCTTGTGGCCGTTTGTTTAAACTGTTGTTCTTGTTAATGTATTTCTTCTTTTAATTGGAAGAACACTACACTAAAATTAATTTAGACAAGAATAGACAAGAATGCCAAAAAAGATCTAAAAACGCTATGTATAAATAAAAAATTATGGAATTAAAGTGAATTTAAATATATTGATTCAAATTGATTCTCTTGCCCTGTGGAGTGTGTTCAAAATAACACAGTTGTGATGAAATGATCATATGATCACATAACGCCTTCATCTTGTGAAGGTAAGTGCTTTATCTGTCAACAGGTTAATGAATTGAGCCAAACAGCCAGCAATGAACTTCCAATGGAACTAAATTGTGGAGGTGATGATGATCGTCTTCTGGACATCTGTCAATTCGCTGTGGTTGTGGATGCATGTCCCGAACTAGACCGAATGAGAGACATGGCATTTATGGTGTTTAAAGATTCATTTACTCAGTGTGAAATATAAATGGTATAATATAAAAACTAATAATACTAATAATATGAAATGGTGGGTTTCAGATTATCATTAACTATAAGACATACTGAAAAAACGCTTAAAATATGTCAGTTTAAAAGTAATGAATATAAATATATATGACTGTTCACCTTTTTGAATTAAATTATAAACAAAGTTATTCTATTATGCATTATTATATACTTTTCCTACTATTTAATCTAGGCTACAGACGTTTACTTGGATGCCATATTAGATTTTACCTTTGCCAACATTTTCAATAAAAGAACATTTTCCTAGTTGTACATCGGTTGTACCACCTGACAGGGAAAGTGTACCAGCCTAACTCGGAGTCCAGTGTAACTATTCTAATAAAGACCTTTTTACTCAGCCATATATGTCACTTGGTGCTCCTCTGATTAGTGCAATATTGTGTTTGCTGTTATTAATAGTTCACTTCAAAATAGAAGTACCAAGTTTACAGTTGTGCCACACTGACATTTGAGAACATACAAATTGCTGGACAAAAGATTTCCAATAATCTCAACAATTTTAAAAGTGATAGTATTTGTAAAAAAAAATTTATGGCAACCATGTATTTTATATTGAATTTATTATCATTTAAAAATAATTTTAATAGGTTTTCTAGTCTGTTTATTTGCACGGATGGTTGCACCACCTGAAATTTTAGGTGTTTGAGATGCCAAAGCATAAGAGAATATATTATATTATAATAGTGCACTGAAAATCTATTCACACTAAATAGGCTTCCTCGAATACAGCGATACAGCTCATAAATTGAATTTTAAAAGAAAAATGTGCATATCATATCTTTGACCCACTTTCCAAAGAGTGGTTGAATGGCCTATGTTATTGAAGGAGGTGTGGGTGATTGGTAACAGGTGTGTGTAGGATGAAAATAATGCTTTCAGCACAGTTATCAATTAGAGTATGTTGTGTACGGCCTTTAAATAAGATGTGTAGAAATTTCTCTTTCCTCAAGCTTGCAACATAGACATCATGACATTTCTGTGATATATTTCTCCACTGTTCCAATCTAATCTAGTGCCAAAAATGTCACTATTTTTGCATATTCAAACGTATTTGACCATAGGTTAAACTAAAATGATATCCATGGAAAAATATGACATATGATATTGGTGCTTTACCTGTCTCTAGATACTAATCTATGCCATATGGGAACTCCATATTGGAAGTGCTGCTTCAGTGCATTCCTGAGGAACCGTCTGTTACTGTCATTGGACATTGGGTTAAAAGTGGCTGATTTAGTGCTCAGTCCATTCTCTTGTGGAATTATTTATTGTGTAAAAGACTGTAAAGGGCTATAGAACAGATAAAATGTATTCACACATGCTCTCTACGCTTCTAAATCTTTAGTATAATAAAGGTAGGCAGCTAAGAAAATATGTTTTATATGAAATAGTGTAGACAAACACTACAGGGCCTGAAAACATTTTCCAAACACTTGGCATCAACAACAGCACTAGGAAAACCTTTAATAGCTGATAAACTGCTTAGGAAACTGGTTACACGATGCAGAAATGCGAGCATAGCTCACTAATCCCCGAGCGACCACGGTGTGTATGTTTCCTTACTGTTTTTCTCTATTTTTATCCTGGAGAAAAAAACAAATTAGACTATTTGAGCACATCCGCTTTCCATCCTATCAGCTTAAAACAAGAATCTGAGGCTGTCATGAGCATATACTCACACAAACCAGACAGCTGATGATTAGAAAAATCTCGTTTCAGATTTATTTAGTCTGAGCCCATGATAGTTTCACATTTCTATTCTTGTGTGAAAGGATTGGAACATGAGTTGGTCTTTAGCTAATGTAGCTCATTTTTTTGAAGGTTTGACATGTTGATAAGCTTTTCTGTTCACCATGGTTGTAAAGAGTGACTATTTGAGTTACTATATCCTTCCTGATCATCTGAAAATCCTGGAAGATTAACAGTTTCTGAAATACTTAATCCAGCCTGTAGCTGCATTGTGTTTATGTGACATGATTTGCAGATTTAGATAGATAGATAGATAGATAGATAGATAGATAGATAGATAGATAGATAGATAGATAGATAGATAGATAGA